>CABFVX010001608.1:47581-85961 GCA_902151425.1 Timema shepardi | reverse complement strand
CTCACAGCCCACCCCACAAAAAAAAAATGTGAACTCGGGGGACGGTTGTTACCTACTTGCGGCGGGCCCCCCCCCCCCTTGCCCGTTTCCAACTCCCCCCATCCTAAGCCCGCTGTTGGCACAAAAACACGACTCAATATCGTGCAGACATATTGATCTGATGCTCTGGACCCGTATTTGTTCCTAACGGATGGCAAGTGTACAGCTCGATTACTCTGTATTGGCCGGTCATACGCACTTAATATACTTGTGCAAATGGTACGTAAACTCCATTCATGGTAGGAATTTCTCTCTGGAAGGTTTTTTTTCCTACCAATATCCTACTATATAATAGATTTCTGGTAAGGAAAAAGGCCTTTCTTAAAACAATTCCTACGGTGAACGGACTTTAATCAATGATACTGGATGATTATTCAATTTTAGCCAGTCAGAGGTACTTTATACTTGTGGAAAATGCAAGTAACCAATTATTTTGGATGATTATTCAATCTTGGCCCGTCAGAGGCACTTTATACTTGTGAAAAATGCAAGTAACCAATTATTTTGGATGATTATTCAATCTTGGCCCGTCAGAGGCACTTTATACTTGTGAAAATTGCAAGTAACCAATTATATAGTCTGATTATTCAATTTTAAGTCAGTAAAATAATTTTTACGAATAAATTAGGAATATAAAACAAAATGTATATACAGTAAGTATACGGACAGACATCGAAAATTACTCACACAACTTTTAATTTCTCTCAAGTAGGTAGAAAAAAAACCCATGCGAAAACGTATGTAATGAGATCATGCAAACTCTCGTTGAAGATTTCAAAGACCCGTGCCGCTGGTGACTTGATCTAAGACATCGGGGTTTCCAATTTACTGGATTGTCGGTGACAGGTATAAAAAGGTTCAAATTCTTTAAGGATGGTCCCCCCTCCTGCCCAAATGATTGATGATTGTGGCCCACATCTATAAAAATCCTTCCTTCCTGCGCATTAGTTTGAGATGTTGGTAATTAAGGCGAGAGTATATAATGACGCGAGAAAATGTAAGTGTTTTGCAATTTGTAGAACAAAACTTTTTTTGGTCAAAATAAATACAATATTTCTTCACTAGTTATTATTATTATTATTATTATTATTATTATTATTATTATTAGCACCGCGTCTTACTACCCGTTCAGGTTTTACGCACTTACGCAAATGTGTAATGGTAGGGTGATTGTGAGATGAATTGGAGGACCTACAGTTTAACGTGGAATCCGAACCACGGTGGAGGCCTGGCATTCCCCACATTCACAAGATGTCTTGTCAGAGGTGAAGGAAGGGTTTGGTAATCAGATAAATCTGTGCCGGGACCGAGTATTGAACCCCGGCCGCCAGCACAGAAGTCTGACACCTTACCCCTAGACCGCCAGGTCACCCCACTATTTGTTGGATATCTGTGAAGGGTGTCCTGGAATTTAATGACAACTTTTTCTCTTAATTTAAAATGTTTCTCATCTAATGTCGTTATGCTCTTGACAGATATTCAACAACTGTTGATAACACCGTGTGAACGAAATTAAACTCTGGGTTTCTATTGGAGCAATGTGTTATTTATTTTAGTAAAAAAAAAGGTTTGATACAAAAACTGCAAAAACACTTCTCTTCTGTCACGTCCCCGAAATCCACACCTAAACGCAATAATTGATCAAATCTTAAAAACTTAGAATCGATATACATTACAATTGTTACCACTCAGTTGTGGGGGAGGGTGATTTTCAAAGGTAAGTATTTTTAAATAATCAAGTTAAATTTTCTAACGCGCTACTCTCGCAATAGACTAGATTTCTGATGACGAGGAGATTGGGGTTCGAATCGCGGTTGGATGTACTGAAGGTAGTTTTCCCTATCCACTCTTGATCTATCCCCGTGCGAATGCGTCACATTTTCTTTAAATTTAACCTTCCTTATCCCTAACACATCAGCTTAATTAGTGCATATGTGATGATTTTTTTAAACGTAGCGCATTAAATATATGAGCAAAGCGTTTTACTATCCGTTCAGGTTATACACTTATGTACTAATTATACAAATGTTTTAGGGATTTTAAAGGTTATATTTGCGTGGCGGGAGATTAGAGAACCATTTTGAAAAACTACCCTCAGTACACCTGACTGAGATTCGAACCTCGATCTCCCCGTCATCAGCAGTCTAGTCTACTGTGAGAGTAGCATCTTAGACTATGCGGCCACTGAGGTGGGTCGCATTATATTAAAGGCCTTAGTTATAGAGGGAGTTCCTTAAACCATTCTCTAAATTTGGCTCTTTTTTTATAATAAAGTTTGTAAATAATAATAATAATCATTAAAAGCATAATAATAATTGGAAGTTGCTGGCCCACAAGGAAATAATGATTAAGAGAGACATTTTTAGACAAATTAAGAAAGAAAGAAATAACGAAATAGGTAACAAGATAGAAGGAAATATGTAACAAGATAGAAGGAAATATGTAACAAGATAGAAGGAAATATGTAACAAGATAGAAGGAAATATGCCCTTAAGGCGTGGAACCGTAGTTTGCCTTTAGCACCATTTCGTTCACTGACTTTTCTCTCCAACTGATAATTACAAAGTGCTCATCAATCATAACGAACTCTGGTCTCCTTCCCGGTCCCCTCCCAATTTCCTGTCCCCTTCACCTTCTGGAGGGGGGGGGGGATAATTCCACTTCTCTTTGCTTGTTACTTACATACAAAAAATAATTATATAGTATATAGAAGTAGAGAGAAAAATATTCCAAGTTTTAATTAGTGCTTAAAAAAGTGATAAAAATTATTATTACAAACAAAATTAGTCAAAGTTCTATTTCTTTCGCAATAAATATAGATGTCTGAAATTCATAAGTAGAATTTCTTAGCGTGTTGAACTAATATTTTAATGCTTCATTCAGAAATTATGCAAACAAAAATAAAGTTATTAAATTTTTCTAAGTGATTAATTAAATACATACCCGTTTCAGTGGCTGCGTGGTCTAACGTGTTCCCCTCGCAGGAGACTAAACTGCCGATGACGGGGAGATAGAGGTTCTAATCTCGGCCGGGTGTACTTAGGGTGGTTTTTTCCTAAATGTTTTTCCACTATCCGTCCACGAAAATGTGGTTACACTTCCTCTAAATATAACTGTCTTAATCCCTAAAATCATTAGCGTAATTATTACATAAGCGTATAACCCGAACGGGTTGTAAGACGCGGTGCTAAAAAAAAAAGTAGACTACTTTTAAATCTTAACTTGTGGATCTTTACAGCGATGACCGCAGAGCTTTGCCCTAAAATATATTTAAGACTTTTTATTGGGGAAATTTATATAAACTTAAGCATTCCTTGACTTTAAAGTTAAAGGTTTAACTCGTCAAAGGCTATCAAATTTTCATAAATTTCAAGTTTTCGGTGATTGATTTTAAGTAAAGCGTATATTTTCCCTCTTCTTACCACGATAATAACGTTAATATGAAGAAAATGAATAAAAAGCGACAGTGCAAATAACATTAAATATTTTTAACCGGTTTTCTTTAGTTTGTTTGGTATGAACACAATTTTCCCATATTTTAACTTTCTCCAGACTCCTTGGAGAGAAAGTTTTGTGATCGTAAAAAAAAAAAATCGAACTAAAATGTTGGTAAATGTTGACGTTCCATGACACCTTGAAAACACAAAAGTGGTTTTCGCAATGCCGTCTGTCTGTACCTCGGGCTAGAGGCGAAACTATTTATCCGATTGAGTTAAAACTTGATATATATATGGTTTTCATAAGGTCCTCCCAAGCAATTTTTGGAATAAGATATCTAACCCTATATTTAAGGGTAGTTTACGTAAGGGCAAAAAAAGAAATAAACTATTCTCAAAATTTCTTAACGATTTTGATTAAATTTCATATCTAAACACTGTTTATCATTTTAAACACGATGGTAACACGCATTTTCTCATGAAAATGAATTTGAGGGTATTTCACACAAGGAAAATTTTCCAATTTTTATAGTTTCTTCGCAAATATTTGAGATACTAAGTAACTTATCATAGTAAAGTTGTAATATTATTAAAGTTAAAAATCTTTTATTTGATATATATTTTCATAGAAAAAATAGTTTCTGATCTACAAGTATGTATATATATATACTTATTAATTTAGGTATTTGAAAATGTATATGATTATTATGCTCTTTGGTGGACAAAGATGTTTCTCTTTTCTCAATTTTTCTGCTACAGTGTTCCTTGTTACTAAAGCCAAAGAATAAATAACGGTGTATATTATTTAATTTATGTATTATTTCAACAACAATGTACAAACTTATTATTTCGTTTCACAAATCTTACAAGTTTTTAATAGATGTCTATTTTAAGATAAAAGTGGGAGAAAGTCTTTTCAGTGCACCGTACCATTTATTTTTTATATTTGTAACACCAAACGACTTAAGTAAGTAAAAGTTGAGTTATCATGTCCAACCAAATATAAATATTTTTATTTACCGATCCACATATCATGGTTTACATATTAATTTAAACAAAGAATCATTGTACAAATGAGCCAATGACTGGTCACACGACAGAAAACGTTAGAAACTTGTTAGGAGAATCGTGTTTTAGCTGGAATATACCATTTCTGTAATAATCCTGTGGTTATTACTCAAAATTGGCTTAGTCGTTTTTTAATAATTTCAATTACTGAAAATGAGTTTATAAAGCTATGTATATAATATTATATATGTAAAATAAAAATTCCAATTCTATTCATTAATATAAATAGTTATAGGTTCACTTATTATACTAAATCTAAATATTTACTCAATAATATTATATTCCCTAACTTATTTATCAAAACTAGCTGATTGTACAATAGAGACTTAGACTCTTGAAATTTGGATTACAACACATCCTTTCATCCCAAATTCGAGATTTATTTAGAGGTGCTTAGTTAAAATAAATTGTCCGACGAAATTGCATAAACTTTTTCATATTGTGTTCACCCTTAGTCAATTTTTCCTATAAAATTAAGAAAATATACGTTTTTATTTGTCATGTGAAAACATTACGCAGATATGCATTTTTAACAAAATTGAGAGAGCAATTTTCAAAGTATTTCAAAAATCACTTAGTAAGCTACCTTTTAACGAATTTTTACTCAAAAATCAAGTATACAGTGTTATTTTTTGAAAGGCCAAAACTCCATAGATAAAGATTATTTCAAACAGCGTCGTTAGTGATTTTTTAAACTTATGTTATTAAAAAAAATGTCTTCAGTAATCTGCTTAATTTGAATACTAAGGTCGAAATTTATAAAATATGTGCTCGATGTATTGCCCTATAATATCTAAATATCAAGTTTGAACAAAATTCACTGAACCGTTTTGTATCTGTGGACAAGACAGACAGACAGACAGAATACTAAACATTCACTTTTTTATTTGGCTAAGACACACATAAAACTTAAAAGATTCATCGTTATCTTGATTTTAATACTTTCTCTTGAGATCAGAGGTAAAGATTCTAAAGAACTGGAACTTTAAATACATATTAAAAAAATTAGGTTGAAATTACAAAAAGCCCAGAGACTTTTAAATCACGTGAATATTGTTTAGTGATATAAAAATATATCCAATATTTCTCACTATTAGTGTATAATGTTGAAGTAGGGATTTTTTTATATCAAAATTTATCAAAAATGAGAAATTTAACCCTTTAATACGAATACATTTCACAAAGAAGTCCACTAACTTCACCCGTTTGACTTCAAGGAAGAGTACTTACTACCTGAATGAACGCTCTCAAACTGTGAGTACTACCTGAATGCACGCTCTCAAAGAGTGAGTACTACCTGATGGAACGCTCTCGAAGAGTGAGTACTACCTGAATGCACGCTCTCAAAGAATGAGTACTACCTGAATGAACACTCTCAAAGAGTGAATACTACCTGAATAAAAGCTCTCAAAGAGTGAATACTACCTGAATGAACGCTCTCAAAGAGTGAATACTACCTGAATGAACGCTCTCCAAGAGTGAGTACTACCTGAATGAACGCTCTCCAAGAGTGAGTACTACCTGAATGAACGCTCTCAAAGAGTGAGTACTACCTTAATGAACGCTCTCGAAGAGTGAGTACTACCTGAATGCACGCTCTCAAGGAGTGAGTACTACCTGATGGAACGCTCTCAAAGAGTGAGTACTACCTGAATGAACGCTCTCGAAGAGTGAGTACTACCTGAATGAACGCTCTCGAAGAGTGAGTACTACCTGAATGCACGCTCTCAAAGAGTGAGTACTACCTGATGGAACGCTCTCAAAGAGTGAGTACTACCTGATGGAACGCTCTCAAAGAGTGAGTACTACCTGAATGAACGCTCTCAAAGAGTGAGTACTACCTGAATGAACGCTCTCAAAGAGTGAGTACTACCTGAATGAACGCTCTCAAAGAGTGAGTACTACCTGAATGAACGCTCTCAAAGAGTGAGTACTACCTGAATGAACGCTCTCATAGAGTGAATACTACCTGAATGAAAGCTCTCGAAGAGTGAGTACTAACTGAATGAAAGCTCTCAAAGAGTGAGTACTACCTGATGGAACGCTCTCAAAGAGTGAGTACTACCTGATGGAACGCTCTCGAAGAGTGAGTACTACCTGATGGAACGCTCTCGAAGAGTGAATACTACCTGAATGAACGCTCTCGAAGAGTGAGTACTACCTGAATGAACGCTCTCCCACGTGTTGTATCCTGTTACTCATCAGTCGGAGTGATTCCACCTCGCAACCTCCCAGAGCCTCGTTCTCCAGGGCTTCCAGACCGGAACTGACCACATCCATGTGCGCCACGGGCCCCAAAGGGAGATCTGCTGGAATACACAAACACAGGACAAGGATCATATATCTGTCCGACCACTGCTGGAATAAACAAACACAGGACAAGGTTCATATATCTGTCCGACCACTGCTGGAATAAACAAACACAGGAAAAGGATCATATATCTGTCCGACCACTGCTGGAATAAACAAACACAGGACAAGGTATCATATATCTGTCCGACCACTGCTGGAATAAACAAACACCGGACAAGGATCATATATCTGTCCGACCACTGCTGGAATAAACAAATACAGGACAAGGTTCATATATCTGTACGACCACTGCTAGAATAAACAAACACAGGGCAAGGATCATATATCTGTACGACCACTGCTAGAATAAACAAATACAGGACAAGGTTCATATATCTGTACGACCACTGCTAGAATAAACAAATACAGGACAAGGTTCATATATCTGTACGACCACTGCTAGAATAAACAAACACAGGACAAGGATCATATATCTGTCCGACCACTGCTGGAATAAACAAACACTCGGACAAGGATCATATATCTGTCCGACCACTGCTGGAATAAACAAACACCGGACAAGGATCATATATCTGTCCGACCACTGCTGGATTGCGGGTCTACTGAGGGTGATCTTCCCCCAGATGTGTTCTCACTCTCCTTTCATGCAAATGCTGGTATATTAATTATAAAATGCTTCCTTCCTCATCCGTATCCAATTAGAGTAATATGATATAGGATGCGTATAACCTGAACAGGTAGTAAAACGCGGTGGTACAAAAAATAAAATCGGATAGTCCAAACAAACGGTAACATGTTGTACACAAAAAAAAAACGATAAAAATAAATAAATACGAGGGTTAAATTAACAACTAAACTAACTAAACTCCAAGAGGGCACTCTAGTCTCTAAAAAATAATTCAGAAAAACTTAAACCGACTGATTAATATAAACATATAAAGATCATAATTCATAACATGTGAGTTTACAAAAAAAAACCTAGATAAAGTATTATATATTCTTTTAAGTGATACATATACATTTTGTTTTTGTTGCCAAAAGCAAGACCTCATTAAGTAAAAAAAAAAGTATATACTTCGTTTCGTTTTACGTTTTCTGTATTCATTTTAATATACTCTGTTAAAAATTATTATAAATTGTATTATGTTTTTTACTCGTAAAATGTTTTCAGATAATTCTATTTTAGTGGGTTTAAATATTTTAGAGACAGGTTCCCCTCTCCTCTCCCCCCTTTCCTACAACCATTTATGTGGTTTTATATTTGTTCGCGAATCCCAGAAAAGCTCTTCAATTAAATCTCGTTAAAGCACAACTTGCTTTCTATGCCATGCTTAAGATACCCATATTACCATAAAATATATACAATTCTACATTAACTTCCTTCAAAATATAACAGTACTATTCAGTTATGTTATATTCTACATTCAACATTAGGTACTTGTGGAGGGAAATATAAATTAAACGTCATTGGAATGAGAATCTTTGAAATTATCTTGGCTACATTAAGATGAAAAATCACAACTCCTTTTTTTTAGTAGAAAAATAAAAGAGATAAATTTAAACTAGCGCGCTAATATTTACAAGTCTTTTTGACAAACATGAACATTGATTTTATTTTTAATACCAATTCAAAGCC
Organism: Timema shepardi; assembly: GCA_902151425.1. Classification (NCBI taxonomy): domain Eukaryota; kingdom Metazoa; phylum Arthropoda; class Insecta; order Phasmatodea; family Timematidae; genus Timema; species Timema shepardi. The sequence continues at coordinate 77,468 of CABFVX010001608.1, read as the reverse complement.
ATTTCAGGTTTTCTCTAAAAGTATCTTCCTGTTCTCGTAGCCTAATCTTACTATCTTATCTTATCTTACTAATATTATAAATGCGAAAGTCTGTGTGTTTGGATGTTTGTTACTCAATGACGTCAAAACTGTTGAACGGATTCGAATGAAACTTTGTACGTTGGTAGAGAATGTCCTGTAATAACAAATAGGACTATTCCCAACCTTTGGTTTTGCACTAATCTTACAATACTAATGTTTAAACTTTTCGTATATAAGATATATTATATAATATTTAGTAGTAAAAGAAATATATTATTTAAGTTATCAATTATTAATTTAGATTAAAACAATGTTTAGTTAAAAATTAAAATGAAACAAATAGCCGAAGCTATTGTTAATGCATTTTAGTGAGGATAGTACCTCTTGGATATCATATTCTGAAAATTGAAAAATTACACCTGGACACGGGTTCGATTCCCGTGTCCAGGTGTAATTTTTCAATTTTCAGAATATGATAAAAAATAAAAGATTTTATCAATTATTGCGGGAGAAGCCGTGATGGGTAAAAGCTAATAATTTATAACATTCCTGCTCTCTAGTTAAAAAAAAGTTTCGTATTCAAACACTTAGCAAATATAGGCCTATACATTCTTTCTTCCAATTATTTTATGTCCCCGCTTCTTACATCCGGCTAGTGCTACGATCATATATATTAATTAGATTAATGCGTTAAGTATGTGAAGTTGAATTCAGAAATATACCCGCATTTGTGTTGAGGATTTAAACCCTCATCTCCCTGTTGTCCCAGTCTATTGCGAGAGTGACCAAAGGTGGGCAACGGTTTTTTTCCCCGATGCAGCCACAAGTGTAGCGAACGAGAAGTGAATCTCGTCACAGCATGGAGAAATCAAGAAATCAGGTTGTTCAATCGAACACTTAAAACAACACACACGCTCTTAGAACAAGTGTGTTTAATACATATACACATTGACGGTTCAGTTCAACTGCCTTAGACGTCAAATGATGAAAATAGTTCAAATTGAAATTGTAAGAAGGCGGAGATGAAACGAAGGGGGGAAGGGGGTGGGGGTATTGGATTACAGTGGCGCGTCAATGACTCAGTCAGAAAGCGGAACGCTATACAGGAAATATCAAGTTACAACTGGCCCACGCCATCAGGAAAAAGTTAAAAAAGAATTTAAGAGCTGAACAACTCAGATTCGCCACAATTTTATGGCTGATTTGTCACTTGTGTCCTTAGGCCACTCTACTACCGGAGTGGGTTTCTCCTCAATTCGAATTAATCGCCATTATTTGGCTCTAGAATAATTTAAAAAAATATACATTTCGACTGTGAACAAATTGACTTATTTTGGGAAAAGTCGACATAACGTTAATAGGATTCATGGAATGTGGCTCTAGCAAAATGCAGCCATTAATTTTGAACGGTTTGAAAGACAAATTGCTCATTAAAATGAAAGTTGAGCAGACAAGGCTGGCTAGACTCCAAGTAATTGCGATAAAAGCTTACTGGCTAAACAAAATAAAGTGCAAGGCGTTTTGTTGTTCACAATACGGGGACAAACCAACAATACCTAAGTTAGGTGTTATCTGTGGGGCGAGACGGGCTCTTGAGACGTCTGGTTCTAGCTGTATTACCTACCTAAGTTAGGTGTTATCTGTGGGGTGAGACGGGCTCTTAAGACGTCTGGTTCTAGCTGTATTACCTACCTAAGTTAGGTGTTATCTGTGGGGTGAGACGGGCTCTTAAGACGTCTGGTTCTAGCTGTATTACCTACCTAAGTTAGGTGTTATCTGTGGGGTGAGACGGGCTCTTAAGACGTCTGGTTCTAGCTGTATTACCTACCTAAGTTAGGTGTTATCTGTGGGGTGAGACGGGCTCTTAAGACGTCTGGTTCTAGCTGTATTACCTACCTAAGTTAGGTGTTATCTGTGGGGTGAGACGGGCTCTTAAGACGTCTGGTTCTAGCTGTATTACCTACCTAAGTTAGGTGTTATCTGTGGGGTGAGACGGGCTCTTAAGACGTCTGGTTCTAGCTGTATTACCTACCTAAGTTAGGTGTTATCTGTGGGGTGAGACGGGCTCTTAAGACGTCTGGTTCTAGCTGTATTACCTACCTAAGTTAGGTGTTATCTGTGGGGTGAGACGGGCTCTTAAGACGTCTGGTTCTAGCTGTATTACCTACCTAAGTTAGGTGTTATCTGTGGGGTGAGACGGGCTCTTAAGACGTCTGGTTCTAGCTGTATTACCTACCTAAGTTAGGTGTTATCTGTGGGGTGAGACGGGCTCTTAAGACGTCTGGTTCTAGCTGTATTACCTACCTAAGTTAGGTGTTATCTGTGGGGTGAGACGGGCTCTTAAGACGTCTGGTTCTAGCTGTATTACCTACCTAAGTTAGGTGTTATCTGTGGGGTGAGACGGGCTCTTAAGACGTCTGGTTCTAGCTGTATTACCTACCTAAGTTAGGTGTTATCTGTGGGGTGAGACGGGCTCTTAAGACGTCTGGTTCTAGCTGTATTACCTACCTAAGTTAGGTGTTATCTGTGGGGTGAGACGGGCTCTTAAGACGTCTGGTTCTAGCTGTATTACCTACCTAAGTTAGGTGTTATCTGTGGGGTGAGACGGGCTCTTAAGACGTCTGGTTCTAGCTGTATTACCTACCTAAGTTAGGTGTTATCTGTGGGGTGAGACGGGCTCTTAAGACGTCTGGTTCTAGCTGTATTACCTACCTAAGTTAGGTGTTATCTGTGGGGTGAGACGGGCTCTTAAGACGTCTGGTTCTAGCTGTATTACCTACCTAAGTTAGGTGTTATCTGTGGGGTGAGACGGGCTCTTAAGACGTCTGGTTCTAGCTGTATTACCTACCTAAGTTAGGTGTTATCTGTGGGGTGAGACGGGCTCTTAAGACGTCTGGTTCTAGCTGTATTACCTACCTAAGTTAGGTGTTATCTGTGGGGTGAGACGGGCTCTTAAGACGTCTGGTTCTAGCTGTATTACCTACCTAAGTTAGGTGTTATCTGTGGGGTGAGACGGGCTCTTAAGACGTCTGGTTCTAGCTGTATTACCTACCTAAGTTAGGTGTTATCTGTGGGGTGAGACGGGCTCTTAAGACGTCTGGTTCTAGCTGTATTACCTACCTAAGTTAGGTGTTATCTGTGGGGTGAGACGGGCTCTTAAGACGTCTGGTTCTAGCTGTATTACCTACCTAAGTTAGGTGTTATCTGTGGGGTGAGACGGGCTCTTAAGACGTCTGGTTCTAGCTGTATTACCTACCTAAGTTAGGTGTTATCTGTGGGGTGAGACGGGCTCTTAAGACGTCTGGTTCTAGCTGTATTACCTACCTAAGTTAGGTGTTATCTGTGGGGTGAGACGGGCTCTTAAGACGTCTGGTTCTAGCTGTATTACCTACCTAAGTTAGGTGTTATCTGTGGGGTGAGACGGGCTCTTAAGACGTCTGGTTCTAGCTGTATTACCTACCTAAGTTAGGTGTTATCTGTGGGGTGAGACGGGCTCTTAAGACGTCTGGTTCTAGCTGTATTACCTACCTAAGTTAGGTGTTATCTGTGGGGTGAGACGGGCTCTTAAGACGTCTGGTTCTAGCTGTATTACCTACCTAAGTTAGGTGTTATCTGTGGGGTGAGACGGGCTCTTAAGACGTCTGGTTCTAGCTGTATTACCTACCTAAGTTAGGTGCTATCTGTGGGGTGAGATGAGCTCTTTAGTGATGGCTTCCATTTAAAATTTGAGGAGAGCCTTAAGGTCACATCATCTTTACGTAACGTTAAGCATACGTTAACTTGATCATGATACTGGAGATATCCACGGTTAACAAACTACGCAATTTTCACCATGCATGCTAATGTTCAATTAGTTTGAAGGTCCACGGTTCGAGTCTTTGTCTAGATAAGCATGATATTCTCTATATCTACCAGGCAGCTTGGAGAAAGGCACCCCGACGCAGCTGATGTCACGCACGTTTTCCAGCGTCTTGGGCGTCGTGAGGTGGATGACGCGCGCTTCACCGCCAAACTTGCAAGAGCACATGGAGTTGAAGGTGCAAGGGGCGACCTGCTGACCGCCCCCGTCCGGAGGCAGTAGGACCACCACCCCCAGTAGCAGTGCCCAGCACATCTGTCGACAACAGAGGTAACAAAACGTTAACAACAGTGCCATCTTGTTCAACATGTTGAACACACTAACAATGCCATAAATACATTAACAACACTAACATCGTGTTTAAAACATTAATAACATACTAACTACACAGTAACATCACAATTATGTAAAAAGTATTCACAACAACTTTATAACAACAGCCATATGTTATTTAAACATCGATAGCTCTAACAACAATAGAACCACTTTAGAAACAGTTTCGCCATAATAAAAAATATATTCATCACATTCTGATAACAAAAACGAAAAAAACACACGTTATTAACAGCACTAAAAATACATTAACAACACCACGTTAACAACATTGGTGACATCGCGTTCAAAACACTAGTAATGCTCTTATAACAACAACAGCAGCAGCAACAACACGCTAACAACAGCGACATTGCGTATTAAAACAACATGACATCACATTAAAACATATAGTTCTGAAACAGCGACATTTTGAAAACAACAAAGACAATGCATTGGAAACACCAAACGTCACCCTGACAACAAAATTGTGACCAAACCCTGTATCTCCGGAGTAGCAGTCTGGTACACTAACCATGCAGCCATTCCCTTCGTTTTAACAACCGTATTTCTCTAGTTACTCTTCTAGCAGCCCTAAATCCGGACCACCCATCCGAACTAATTTCGTTCTGTGAGGTCTTACGTACAGTCCAATTTTCATAAGAAGGCTCTTAAAAAATACAAACCCTATTTTTACTGCTAATATTAATGGAATTTTACTATTTTATTATTGTTATTTCAGGTAAAATTGAAAGGTACAGTAGAAGATCTAGTAATTTTTTCAGCTTTTGGGTAAGGTTCTTCATATGAAAATTTGACTGTATAAACAAAGTTGATTTTACAGCATTTATTTAGTTGAGTTAATATTTAAAATATTGTTACAGATGGAAAGCTATGAAACAAAAAACAAAAAAATGGGGATGTATGAAGAAAAGACAGAATTATAATATATTGGGTAACATAAAATAAAAACAAAATACATACTACAATCTTAAAATAAATTAGAGGGACTTCATACAAAATTATGTATCCCACACTCAAATTGAGTATACAGATTTGTTTTCACGTGGAAAAATATAAATTAATAAATTTGAATTGCATTTGAAGAGTTTTCAAGGAAGTTTTTTTTATTGTGCCTCAGAGCTTTGTGTATTTCAAAAGTTATGTCGAGCGTGAAATAATAATGTCCACCAGATGTAAACACTTTGAGGCAACGTGGAGAGTTAATCATGGCGGGCCTAGCTCAGCTCCTGGCTCGCCCCAGGTATGGGAGGTTAAAGGGAAAAGAAAACATTAAAATATGCCAGAAATGTGTGCAATGCAAAGCGACAAAGTATCTTTTGAATAGCTACAGTATGTCCCTATTATGACGGAATGAAGATTTGTGCACAGTGTTTATCTGTGAAGCCATTCTAATATGGTCAAAAACGGCCTTTTCAACGCGGTTTTTAGCCAAACATAATTTAATATCAACAATGTTCTGTATTAGGAACTTCTATTAGCACTTTATCTCCATTAATGTTTAATCAGAAACTATCCACGTGCAATAGTGTTTGTGTAAATTTACGATTTCTAACCGACTGTATCAAAGAGTTGGCGGTCAGTGGTTTGTTGCCAAGGGCAAGTTATTATCATTGTTATCGACAGGACTGTACCAGTCAATTGTTCCCTCTCACTCGCTCACTATCCATTTTACCAACCACATGAAAATTAATGTAATGAACGAATGTTTGTTTATAGTATTTTATGCGTACACCACATCCTACTACCCATACGGGTTGACCACATACACTATTAGGTGGGTTAAGGATAAGGAATGTTAAACTTAGAGAAAATATACCAACATTTGCGGGGGGAAACGGGAAAATTCACGTTAAACACATTTTCAAGGACAATGATGTTTATCAACCCCCATAAGGACCCCAGCAAACACTTTATTTTAAAATTAATTTAAATATCACAAAGATCCTCTTTTAACCATAATATAAAGTATTAGAAAGGTCTCATGATTGTCTAACAGATGGCAGTACTAGCACAGTTTAAATATGACAGATACCTCTTTTAACCATAATATAAAGTATATTAGAAAGGTCTCATGATTGTCCAACAGATGGCAGCACTAGCACAGTTTAAATATGACAGAGACCTCTTTTAACCATAATATAAAGTATATTAGAAAGGTCTCATGATTGTCTAACAGATGGCAGCACTAGCACAGTTTAAATAGGACAGAGACCTCTTTTAACCATAATATAAAGTATATTAGAAAGGTCTCATGATTGTCCAACAGATGGCAGCACTAACTCAAGTTGAGTTAAAATTGAACCTCTTTTTTAACTTCAACCCTTCATTTAAAAATTAAAAATACACTTTTGAGTAAAACCGAACGATATTTGAACCCTGATCTCTGCGTCATTGGCAGTCCGGTCTATCGCGTGAGTGACGCCTTGGAACCCGCAGCCACCGAGGTGGGTAATAAGGTCCTTCCTATCAAAACTGTACAATACCGACCGAGCTAGGATCGCAGACCTGTCAAATCGGATGTTTATTTATTTTTACATTTTTTATTTGCACATTTTTGGAAATTTCCTAAATCTAGTTACAGAGAGTGAAACAATTTTTTTTAAAGTACCTCTTGACAACTCGTCAGCCTGTATTTACCATGCTTCATCGAATGGACGAGAGAGGTGTGGGGAGTGTTAGGAGGGAGACCTACCTCTCCTCTCCCCCTCCCTCACCCTATCGACTGACAGCGCTTCGACCGGTGTGTTTGGGTATCATTTGTACGAGGATGATCGATTACATTCAGCAATCACCCGGACTCGGAAAGTGTTGCGGTGGGTGAGCCCGGAGCGAGTAGGTGGTACAAACGCGATGGTTTTAGGGGAGGGTGGTGGTTGGTTTGAGAACTGTTGGGGGGAGGGGAAGGGCAGGTGCGTCCACGGACACCAACAGGCACAAGGGGGAAGATCTACGATTTGAATAAAAACTCTTAGACCTGACTAAACTTTTTTTTCTACCACGTCTTACTGACCGTTCAGGTTATATTTATAGGAAGTGTACCTGCATTTTTGTAGAGGGGGAGTGGAAAACAATTGTGGGGAAAAAACCGCCCTCAGTACAACCGACCGAGATCTGAACCTCGATCACCCCGTCATCGGAGGTCTATATCCACTGTGAGAGTAGCGCCTTAGACCGTGCGGCCGTAGTCCGTAGTGCCGTAGCTCCCGTTTGACTACTTCCGTCACAAGTAATACACGGGGCTGGGGACCGATGCCTCCGTCGTGGCGGCGGCCCAGATCGGGCTGAACTCTGTGGGGGCGTTGGTTTATTCGCTCATGAGTAACGCCGTGGGCAAGCCTGTGGGGTTCCAGGCGTCGTGTGGTCGAGCGGTAAGCTGTTTTAGAGCGCCGATGCTAGCCTGGACATTTAGTAGTGGGTGACCTGGCGGTCTAGAGTGTCAGACTTCTGTTCTGGGAGTCCGGGGTTCAATCCTCGGTCCAGGCACAGATTTATCTGATTGTGCCAAACCCTTCCTTCACCTCTGACAAGACTTGTATTAATCACATCTTGTGAATGAGGGGAATGCCAGGCCTCCTACCGTGGTTCGGATCCCACGTTAAACTGTAGGTCCTCCATTTCATCTCACAATCACCCTACCATTACACTTTAGCGTAAGTGCGTACAACCCGACCTGGTAGTAAGACGCGGGGCTAATATTCATGAACACATCTCTACTTATACGCGCAAGTAGCAGAGGGCCCATCTCTCCGCGCGTAATGGGCGTAACCCCATTCCCTTACCCAGGGGCTAGCGGGGAGAATACGAGGCTAAGCTACGATTACCCCCAACCCCTTCCCCCGGGTAGGGACGAGGACCTTGTTCCGGTCTAACATTTTCTACATCTCAACTAAATCTTGAACGTTTTCTCAATTTTTTTTTCAGTTGATCAGCTGACTTGGCATGTGTTCTTTCGAAGAGTTTCATTGGAGGAAGTTTCTTGACTATCTTATTGGTTTGCACGGTCACATGATTAAGGATCCGAACTGGGTGGACGCGAATATAATTTCTTAAGGATCACGGATACGGAGTTTGTGTTTGTATCTCTAGAGAAAAAAAAAGTTGCTAACTAGCAAGATTTTTTTAGAGGTTGTGTTAGTTTAATTTAATAGCAATTAGATAGTTAATCTATGGAGAAGAGGGAAGCATACATATAAAGATTATTTTATGTACCGTGTCCTACTACAGTCAGATTTTCATAAAAACAACCTTATCCGACAGCTAAAAAAATGTACTAAAGTTACTTACACGTATGCATATATACATTATACATTTTATTTTTCCTTTATTAAAGTCGATACCTCTAATAGGATAGCAATTATACACTACAGATCCCAAGGCTTATAAAAAATTAAATACATAACCTTAGTGTACAATAAATTACAACAATGTATACGCTTTAGTGGCCACGTGATCTAACGCGCTACTCTCTCAGTGGACTAAACTGCCGATGATGGGGAGATCAAGGTTCTAATCTTGGTTGGATGTACTGAAATTGGTTTTTCCTAAATGGTTTCCCACTTTACCTCAACGCAAATGTGAAAACACTTCCTCTGAATATAACCTACCTATTAGCATAATCATTACATAAGCATAAAGCCCGAATGGGTAGTAAGACGCAGTGCCAATTATAAGGGTTTTTCTTGACTAACTCTGTTAAGTGTGGTTTTTGTTTAGTTATAAAATTCAAATTCAGGAAAGCTAGAGTTACAATAGCCCCGTGGCTTCTTTAGTGCTGACTGACAGCTCACATCTGACGGCTTTGAAAAGTTACCAGACCAAATTATGTATCCCTACTTCGAACCATATGATCTGCAAAAAAATGTGTTTAGCAGCTGTCACTTCTGACAGTCAACATTTATATATATATACCTAAATGTTGACTGTCAGAAGTCAGCTGTGAGCTGTCAGTCAGCACCAAAGAAGCCACGGGGCTACTGTAGCTTTGCTAATACAACGGGCATGTGGTCTAAGTTTGTGTTACCGATAGATAATATTTAGAGATTTCTAGAGGCACGAGAGGGGGCAGGGATGTCCAAATGTTCAAGGGTGCGGATTGACCAGACATTGAGCTATTAATAATGGTAAAAACATTAAAAGAGCATCTGTATACAATCTGCTTGAGAAGAGAGTTTAAGGATCTTAAAAGGTTCCGAATTCTATTACAATCGTTATCAGATAGAAATATTTATAAGGGGTGAGATCGTTAGATCCCTTTCACAGTTGTGAATTAACTACTTTGAGTATTGTGGTGCATTGATTGTTCTAGAATTAAGTTAGTTGGTAAATCGTGGTCTTATTTAACCAGTCGTTAAAAAAAAAGAGGCGTGGTAAACACCTTAATAAACACACACACCAAAATCAGCTAAAGGGACGTTCCAGAGATGTTGGGGAAACTCCCCAAGTTTTTTCTAACATTTCAGGGGGTTGGTTTCGACACTTACAACCCTGGCGGTTCATTAGAACAATGCTGACGTTGAGTTCTAAAACCAACACCGGGTGAGATGCAAGGAGTGTATGGAGGGTTGTGGGGTGCGGGGGTGAAACTTCACAAGGACGTGACAACACACAAGTAAACAGTGAGAGATGGGGGGCTGAGGGACGCCTTTAAATGTGTTCATTTCCCTTCCCACGTCGTTGAGGGAAATAGACGTGACATTCGTGTGTTTGGTCAAGTAACGAACTGTTTCACGGCGCGCTTTATGAACACATTAAGGTGCTGAGGCTGTAAGGGGTTTAGAGGAGGGATGGGAGGGGAGTTAAATTGGAGTGGAAGGAGACCTCCAATAAAGTGTGTACTTGTAGTCCACCCCTTATCTAACACACAGTAAACTATGTAGTATAGTCCATCTCTCGTCTAACATACAGTAAACTATGTAGTATAGTCCATCTCTCGTCTAGCATACAGTAAACTATGTAGTATAGTCCATCTCTCGTCTAACATACAGTAAACTATGTAGTATAGTCCATCTCTCGTCTAACATACAGTAAACTATGTAGTATAGTCCATCTCTCGTCTAACATACAGTAAACTATGTAGTATAGTCCATCTCTCGTCTAACATACAGTAAACTATGTAGTATAGTCCATCTCTCGTCTAACACACAGTAAACTATATAGTATAGTCCATCTCTCGTCTAACATACAGTAAACTATGTAGTGTGGTCCATCTCTCGTCTAACATACAGTAAACTATGTAGTATAGTCCATATCTCGTCTAACATACAGTAAACTATGTAGTATAGTCCATCTCTCGTCTAACACACAGTAAACTATGTAGTATAGTCCATCTCTCATCTAACATACAGTAAACTATGTAGTATAGTCCATCTCTTCGTCTAACATACAGTAAACTATGTAGTATAGTCCATCTCTCGTCTAACACACAGTAAACTATGTAGTATAGTCCATCTCTCGTCTAGCACACAGTAAACTATGTAGTATAGTCCATCTATCGTCTAACACACAGTAAACTATGTAGTATAGTCCATCTCTCGTCTAACATACAGTAAACTATGTAGTATAGTCGATCTCTCGTCTAACATACAGTAAACTATGTAGTATAGTCCATCTCTCGTCTAACATACAGTAAACTATGTAGTATAGTCCATCTCTCGTCTAACATACAGTAAACTATGTAGTATAGTCCATCTCTCGTCTAACATACAGTAATACCCTAGAGCCCATCTTGGACTCTAGTATCCAACATACTCCTCCTGCTTCCTAGACTGGAGATATACCCGCGCGTATCGACTTCCGGGATGCATCGCCAGTTCTTAACGTGTGCTGTCTGGAATAAGTTAGACTCAGGAAGGCTGTGTTCATGCGCCCTTAGCTTGCGTGGCGGATATCCTTCCGCCAGGGATCAACTCTAGTATAAGCTCTCGCGATGGTTAAGATGGGAGAGCTATCTGGCTGGTTTCCTCGCTGTAAATATTAAAAGGTACTTTCTGATACCTTTGGCGCCGCCTCATCTTCTAAAATAGATAGCGCCATTAGGAAATGGCGTTTTTTTAAATGTCTAGATAATTTATACTCGTTTCTCGTTTATAAAACATTATCTTTATGAAGAAGAAAACATCGCGTATTACGTTAAAACAAATCTCAAGATAAAATATCTTATTTTCTTCGAGCGAGACATGTCTGACATAGAAAATATTACTAGATATTATTTGACATATTCATAGGTCAAGTCATATGATCTTCCGCTGTCACTTTTGATGGATTATCACTATCAATACCTTTGATATATCACTAATAACTAAGTATACACCTGATCTCAGTAGATAGCGTGTCTGTTTATTGTGTTAGAGGTCCCTGGTTTGATTCGAGGCATGGTTGAAAAATTCATTCGTGAAATGAGAGTTTCCCCCTTTCACGGTGATGAATTTACGCCAGGATGCTGGTTGTTGTGTCTCTTCTAGATTTAAATGAGTTTTTTTTAAATCGGGCGTTGATATAATAATAATTTATAGGTTCAAAAAGTTCGCGTTGAATACCTCAAATAAAATGAAATTAAAAAAACTAATAATAAAGTAAAATGCTATCAATTTTTGCCTAAAAGATAGGCCATGTGTTTTCTGAAAGGCCCTTTCTAAGAAAATTAGAATTTACCTTATATAACTGTTTTAATTGTTACACCCTCTCATTTCTTTACCTCGTAGCAATAGTCTACTAAAGAAAATACTACAAGAATAAGAGGGATTAAGCTAACATAATAATAATAATAATAATAATAATAAAAAAGAGAAAATAGCAACAGCAAGAGTTAAATGTAAAGAGTAATTTAATTCATTCGAAAATAACAGACAGTAATTTAAGTGGCCTTAATTTATCTAGTAGAACAAAGAAAAACATAGTTGATTACATTATTGCTAAAAAAAAGACTAATTCAATTAGACCAGGTTAGATTTATATCAATAAAGCTATGAAAACAATAAAGAACCAAATCTATTCAAGAGAAATAAAAAGCTAGAAGAGCCTTTCTAAACTGTTACAAAAGCGTCTGGGCATCTATAGACATTACGAAAACATGTACTCTTCCAATGTAAAGTTATAGCTTTATATTTCATACTTTTACTTTAAATATCACGAGAGTATTCTAATTTTATACAAAACGAAAGTACCTTCAAGTACTACAATATACATTTATACTACAAATATTACGTAAACTAACACGAGAGTTTCACACCTAAAACTACTATAATCGGAATCATTCAGATTCTGAACAAGGTCTAACAATCGATACTAAGTTAAAGAACGTTTAGAAGTTTGCCACATTTCAAATATAAATATATGCGAAGAATAGCCAAATTTACGTTACACAAAATATTGGAATGTATATAAATGATTTTAAATATACAACAACAAAAGTTAGGTTAATACGGATAGTCTAGATATCCAGATTATTAAGATAGATACATTTAATATATTTCAATTAACATTTCGTTAAGTTACAACATTAAACATTGAGAATTTACTAATATCTTTAAGAAACAAACCCTTAAGTGACGACACGAAACTGAAGTTACTTTTAGTTTTAAATAGTATTAAATAATACCCATACTTAATAAACAAATATCAGCCTATCTCGACTATAACAATATTAAATTAAATAGTAAAAGTTTCCATAGTTCAAACTTGTACGAAAAACTATAAATATTTACAGAGTATTATAACTTTCCTTCACAGAGTCCAGATTTTTGGAAGTCGTCTCCTGACGATATAAAATAATAACCACAGTCCATCCATCCATAACAAGTTGGTGCAAAGATCAGTCTATCATTGACCAACCTTGTGAAGAATGGAGGGTGTAACAAGTTAGTACAATGGTGCAGTCTATCATTGGCCAACCTTGTGAAGAATGGGGGGTGTAACAAGTTAGTACAATGGTGCAGTCTATCATTGGCCAACCTTGTGAAGAATGGGGGGTGTAACAAATTGGTGCAAAGATCAGTCTATCATTGGCCAACCTTGTGAAGAATGGGGGGTGTAACAATTAGTACAATGGTGCAGTCTATTGTTGGGCCCCCTTGCGAATAGCGGAGGCTGTGCAAGTTTGTATAATGCTACTAAACTATGCTATACACATGGGGTGAAGGCGGAACTGAAAAAAAAAAACACGAGATAAAATGCATTTTAAATAAATTATGTGTAGAGAATAGGGCAGAAGACGCGTGCAGGGTGCGGGAGAGGGGAAGGAGGGGAAGTAAGGTGGCGTGGGTAGGAAGAAGTTGGGAGGAGTAGGAGTTTTATTGAGCTCTGGGTTCAAGGAGGATGAATACTGGATCATGGGAAATGCAATGCTCTAAAGGTGGGGATGTAGGGAACGCGAGAAATGTCCGGTGTTTTTGCCATTTTTTTTTATAGCAATACTACCTTTTATTGGGGAGGGGGGGGGGGGCAAAACAAACACAACTTTGCTTTTGTAAAAAAAAATTACATAAAATAATAATCTATATATTTTGCTGCCTGTCGTTATGAAAAAATAAATAAAGAAAAATTACCTTTGGGGGGGCTATATGCATATGTAATCATTACGCTAATGATTTAAAGATGAGGAAGTGTACCCGCATGTTCATGGAAGACAAGTGTAAAGCAATTCAGGGAAAAACACACTAAATACACCCAACCGGGATTTAAACCCCGATCTCCCTAACATCGCCAATCTTAGTCTATTGCGAGAATGAAGCCTCAGTGTATTTGACCACCGAAGAAGGTGTTAAAGGGTAGTAATACACATGTTTAGGATTCTCGAGTCCTTGAAACTTCGAGCCCTTAAGGATAGTTTAGATTCAAGGATTATATTTTTTTTTTTCAAAACCTTGAATTGGAATTGTATGAAGTCTGTAATTACTGCTTATTGATGTTCCAGCCCTAAAATAATTTTAGAAAAACTCAACAACCAGACCCCAGAAACTGAATATAGTGGATGTATTTTAGATACTTTTCTGTACAGTTAGTGAAATTGTATATTATCATTTGTCATATTTTTATCCCCTTTCATCTTTATAATTTCATAATAAAACGAAGATTCGGATTCGAGATTTAAATTCGTAAAATATTCGATTCGATCCCCTCTCAAAAATATAGGCCTATAAAATATTTTTTTAAATTAAATTTTGTGCTGAACATTGAAGCATTACACTAAATGTATACCAATGGAGCGAGAGGGGAAGTTAAGCTCTCTCTCTCTCTCTCTCTAATTTTTTTTAAAGGTGCAGTTGCAATTGACGAGTCTGATTGTTTGAAATAGTTTAATGAGTTTCATGAATTTGGTGCACAGACCCCCACCTCATTCTAAAAAAACAGATAGACGACCTTAAATTGAATAGTTTAGGAGCTTTTATACAATTTAGTTTGAGTATGGATTTTACTAGTTTTTGTTTTGTTTTGTTTGTTCGTTCGTTTAATTTGTCCTGTAGACCACAAGAGGATAATTAATGAATCGTTATGTGGACAAACAACTTTTTAATTAAAATACATGCTTGGTCAATTTTTTTTTTCTTTTCTAAAATACATCCTCTCGGGGTTACGGAAGGATTTGATTCATTGAGTCCAAAAGAAAGGAATTAAAAATGTATTAACTAATGTCATTGAGCTATTTCTTATAAATATAAAACAATAGTATAATCTAATAGACTCAAAAATGACACCCGGGTATTGAAATTGAGTCCGGGACATTTGGCTTAACGTGGCAATGCCCTTACCACTGAGCTATCCAAGGATCAGGGTCATCCTGTACTCATATTTTAAGGCAGAATCTGTTATGGACGTGTGAATATGATTGATTTCACAGCCGCGGGCGACTCGGTTGTGTCTATACGCTACCAATAGTATAAATACTTTGTACGGTACGCTCCAAGCGAATCAAGAGCTATACAATTAAATATTTGTGAAAGGCCATCCTTGGATAGCTTATTGGTATATCTTGGTGCGCTTAGACAAAGGTCCTTGGTTCGACTCGTGTGTCCAGGTGTTATTTATCAATTCATTCAGTTATGATTGAGAGACGGAGCATGTCCGTAATCTTGTAAATACTTTTTCTTTTAGCATCGCGTCTTAGTACTCGTTCGGGTAGTACGCCTAATGTACTAACTACGCTAATAGTTTCAGGGAAGGTAATATTTATAGGAAGTGTATCCAAATTTGCATCGAGGTAGAATGGAAAACCGATTATTAGCTGAAAATAAACCTCAGTACACCCGACCGAGATTCGAACCTTGATCTCCTCGTCACCTGCGGGTCAAACTAATATGAGAGTGACATCTTAGACCGTTCGGCCATTGAAGTGGGTTTCAACAACAGTTCTGTTGAGATTACGTTGTGTAAACAATTAAACTAAACGAGCAATCCAATCTGAATAATGTTAAGATATATTATTATTATTATTACTATCACTGCGTCTTACTACCCGTTCGGGTTACACGCACTTACGCTAATGTGTGATAGTAGGGTGATTGGGAGATTAAATGGAGGACCTACAGTTTAACGTGGAATCCGAACCACGGTGGAGGCCTGGCATTCCCCACATTCACCAGATGTCTTGTCAGAGGTGAAGGAAGGGTTTGGTAATCAGATAAATTTGTGCCGGGACCGAGGATTGAACCCCGGCCGCCAGCACAGAAGTCCGACACCTTACCCCTAGACCACCAGGTCACCATTAAGATATAATGAAAGAGAAAAGGCTGAGTGTAAAAAACACTTGCTTGGTGTTAACGTTCTAATTTTATTCTCAGCCGCAACGGTGGACATGCCGACAAAGGCGTCAGTGTGGTTTAGTATTGTTTGCCTGCGACTAAGGTGTTGGGGTTCAGATCCCGTTTGGGTGTGGTGGTGATTTTTTCTCCACGGTAAATAGGATAAATCCCTTGTAAGCCTAATTTCTCTAAATATCTATCCCGGGTAGTAAGACTCAATGCACGGGAATAAAATAAGTCAAAAAGCACAATCAAATTTTCAATATTACAATTTAAGTGATATGTGTAAAACTGTCAATATTCTAATTTAAGCGACAAGTATACATAGTAGATTATATGAATATTTACTGCACCCTAATTGTTCTTATCCTAAAAAGAGCGGGTGAGAAGAGAACCATTTTGGAGGTAATTCTTCGATACAAAGCAAACTGGATCAGACACATCCCTTAGGAGGAACTGTCTTCTGTATGACGTCATAGAAGGAAAGGTTGAGGGAAAGAGGAGCTTAGGAAGGAGGAGGATTCAAATATTGGTTGACTTGAAGGAAAGAAGAGAATTCTGGGAGCTAAAGGAGGAGGCAGAGGTCAGGGCGCATTGGTGGTCTAAGTTCACTGACAAAAGAAATGGACCTGTCGTAAGACAGAACACGTAATAATTAAAACAATAATGATTTATTTAACTTAATGTATTTAATGTGCATTTCTGAACCGACTGATGTCAGTGCCTGCCCGTCTAAGGCCGTGCTATTCAACCTGGGGTTCGTGAAGACATCTTAGGGTGTATGTGAAATTTAATATGTATATTATTTAACGATAAACCTTGAATAATCAGCGCCAGATTTAGGGCTCGTCACAAGAAACCCGGACGTAAGGACATGTGATCTGGGAGCGACAGTTATTTGTATCCCTCTCCTAGATATAGATGATAGAATATCTATAGCTTGCGTTATGCAACAACTTTGCAGATACAAAGTTGAAGATAAATTATATCTGGGGGTACGTGAACAAAAAAAGGTTTAATACCAATGAAGGTGTCACCCGTGTTAAACTGGCCTGCTGACGGCAGGAAGATGATGGGTTTTAATCCCGGCTAGGTATACTGAGGGTGGTTTTCCCTAAATGGTTTCCCACTCTCCTTCTGCGCAGATGCGGGTAGCTTACCTTTAAATTGCTTACTTCCTCATCCCTATCCCGTATAACCTGAAGAGGTGGATATAATAAATAACTTATGAGCTAGATTAAAATTATAACAGGCACAACACCAAGCCCCAAATCTATAACGGGCACAACACCAAGCCCCAAATCTATAACAGCCACAACACCGAGCCCCAAATCTATAACAGGCATAACACCAAGCCCCAAATCTATAACAGGCACAACACCAAGCCCCAAATCTATAACAGCCACAACACCAAGCCCCAAATCAATAACAGGCACAACACCAAGCCCCAAATCTATAACAGCCACAACACCAAGCCCCAAATCTATAACAGGCATAACACCAAGCCCCAAATCTATAACAGGCACAACACCAAACCCCAAATCTATAACAGGGACAACACCAAACCCCAAATCTATAACAGGGACAACACCAAGCTCCAAATCTATAAAAGCCACAACACCAAGCCCCAAATCTATAACAGGCACAACACCAAGCCCCAAATCTATAACAGCCACAACACCAAGCCCCAAATCTATAACAGGCATAACACCAAGCCCCAAATCTATAACAGGGACAACACCAAGCTCTAAATCTATAAAAGCCACAACACCAAGCCGCAGGATTTTAATTTATCCCCGTGAAATGGGAAATCCACATTTCACCAATGATACATTTTTTTGAGCATGCTGAGAATTGAGCCCTGGACCCTTGGTTCAAAAAGCAGACACACTTCAAACCAATCAGAGGTGTTGGTCCCCTAATGGCTCATGCGTGTGTGTTTGTGTGTGTATGTGTATATATTATGTATTTAAATATGTATGTATGTATAAACCAATGAGTACGCTTTGTAAATTAATATTAAATATATCACAATTTCAACAAGACATTTTATTTTCTGATGTAAAAATAAAATGTACATTTGTATAAGTATACCCTTCAGTTAAATTTTGTCAACACAATACAATCATGAAATACCTTTTACACAGAACACGTTATATCATTAGCAAATAACCCAAGTTTAATTAATTTTGTCTAAATAGCTCTTGTATAATATTTGAACAACATTATATATTGAGTAGAACAAACCAAATAAATTGACAAATACAAGTCTCTTTTGATTACTTTTATAATTCCCTTCTTTCACAGTTAAACGTTTACAAATGTGTGTTTATATATCTGTTAAATAGAGTTTACCATTCGATTTGAAATTATTTGGTGTAACAAGCTACAAATTACATAAATATTGTAAAACAATTCTACAATTTTCGGCCTGTTGACACATGACCTGGAATGTACCCACTTCGGTGGTCGAATGGTCTAAGGTGTGACGCGCATAACACTGGTCTGCTTATGGTATCGAGACTGGAAATCAAATCCCCAAGTCTGGTGTACTGAAGGGGGATTTTTTCAGTAACGGTTTTCCATTGTCCCCCCATTTAAATGTGAGTACACTTCCTCTAAACTAAACCTTCTTCCCAATGGCTTGCAAAAATAGATGGGGTTAGTTAGCTGCGTGATAAAATATTTTACCATGATCTAGAATAGAAAAAAAGAGGTTAGTTTCTAGACTGGGCTCTTAACCAAACTATTACACTACACATCGGTCCCGGCAAAGATTTATCTGATTACCAAACCCTTCCTTCACCTCTGACAAGACATCTTGTGATTGTGGGGAATGCCGGGCCTCCAGCGTGGTTCGGATCCCACGTTAAACTGTGGGTCCTCCATTTTCATCCCACAATCACCCTACCATTACACATTAGCGTAAGTGCGTATAACCCGAACGGGTAGTAAGACGTGGTGCTAATAATAATACTCTACACATCCTGTCCAGCGGAATTGGGTTGGATTTGATTAAAAATACCTCTCAAAACTATGTCATAATATAATAATAATAATAATTAGCACCGCGTCTTACTACCCTTTCGGGTTATACGCTTTAAGTACTAACTACGCTAACGGATTAGGAATTGGGAAGGTTGAATTAGAGGAAGTGAACCAGCATTTGCGTGGAGGGAAAGTGGAAAACCATTTAGGAAAAAACCACCCCCAGTTCACCCGACCGAGATTCGAACCTCGGATCTCCCCGTCCTCAGCAGTCGAGCTCAACACGGCATGCGCGTTAGCCAACTACGCCACCGAGGCGGGTGTTATAATATAAAATATAGCTTAATTCACATCAATAAAAACGTTATTTTTTTATATAAAAACAAGTATAGAATTAATAATAAAGGTTGACAAAGGTCACTTAGACTTGTAACTATCCTTCTTGTTCATTCTATCGTAGGGACACGATCACACTTGTCTTGAACATATAGCCCGATTGCCACACGATAAACCTTTTACTGATAATAGGTAATACATACAGTAGCCAACATAAGAAAAATCATCACTAAATGAATCCATCATCATTTGTCAAACATGTCAGTAAAATATTATGTTATTTACAGTAGCCCCGTGGCTTCTTTGGTGCTGACTGACAGCTCACAGCTGACTTCTGACAGTCAACATTTAGGTACAGTAGCCCCGTTGCTGACTTCTGACAGTCAACATCTAGGTATATACCTAAATTTTGACTGTCAGAAGTGACAGCTGCTAAACACATGTTTTTGCAGATAATCTGGTTGGGCGTAGGGATACGTAATTTGGTCTGGTAACTTTTTAAAGCTGTCAGTCAGCACCAAAGAAGCCATGGGACTACTGTAGCTACATCAAATGGATCTATAACCTAATTTTCTTACGAATGGACAAATTTGATTGCGAGAAAAAAGTGAATAGAATATTCATACGTCAAGTCATGTTATCTGCATATGTAACTTTTGATATACATTATCAATACCTATAACAAAAAACTTTGAGGTTATAGTAAAATGTTATCAATGTTGGCCACAAAATTATTTTATATTTTTAAAAAGGACCTTTCTATTTATTGCCCATTCATAGTTAAATAAAGTGTTTTTTAAAAATGTTGATCCTACTGTAGGTCCAAGGTTTTGGAGTGATCATCTTTAAATCATTGAGCGAAATATCGAGTGTGTCTCACGAACTTAATATTCAAAAAAGGGTTAAAAGGACATGCTTGAAGGTGGAATTGTAGGTAACGCAAGAAAATGGAATTGTTTTTTAGCAGATTTCATTGCAATAATTTTTTTTGTTAAACTAAACCATATATGGCCCCGATAGAGACATATAGCTTAATTTTATTCACATAGTATTATTATTATTATTATTATTATAACGCACCGCGTATTACTGCCCGTTCGGGTTATACGCACCTACGCTAATGTGTAATGGTAGGATGATTGTGAGATGATAATGGAGGACCTACAGTTTAACGTGGGATCCGAACCACGGTGGAGGCCTGGCATTCCACTCATTCACAAGATGTCTTGTCAGAGGTTAAGGAAGGGTTTGGCGTTCAGATAAATCTGTGCCGGGACCGAGGATTGAACCCCGGACCCCCAGAGGTCCGACACCTTATCCCTAGACCACCAGGACACCGTATTATTCACATATTGATATTAACAATTGTTGAATATCAGTAAAGAATGTCCTGTAATTTAATGACAACTCTTTGTCTGTATTTAAAAAGTTTTTCATCTAATGTTGTTATGCTCATGACAGATTATTGATATCACCATGTGAAGAAAATTAAACTCTCTGTTTATACTGGATGATTTTTTTTAAAAATTAATTTGGTTCAAACAAATGTTTTGCTATTAAGACTGCAAAAACTACTGCCTTTACCCCTCACCTTTCCCTACTCCCGCCTTAAAGTAAATAGACGCCCGCCGCGAGAAACACGTGCTTTGGCACAGACCGCAGTGCGTTATTCCAAGATTAGACGGTAAATATACACCTCACCATTCTCTCCCCTCGTTAACCATATATGACAAGTCACATGGTGGGCGGGTGGTAGGACAGTTGGGCGCTAAGCGGCTGTGTTCAAAGATTATGAAAAAGTTTGCCAGTAACTCGTGAATAATGTAACTGCTCTTAAATGGCATTTAAACACCACTAATTAAACTAGTCTAGTATCCATATAGCAGGAATTGCCCTATAAATTCTTTTGGATGTAAAATAAAATCTTTACAGTTGCTGTAAATTTTAGAAATCATTAGTTTTTCAAAAGCAGTTATTAATGATAGATTTATTGAGGTCATCAAAAAAAAAGTTATTACAATAATTTAAATGTTACTCCTTTTAATATTTTTGTTGGTTTACTAAACGAATACTTTATGAACAAATTTATTATAACAGCCCATTAATTACAATTTAATTAGCATTAGTACACACGACTCAAGTATCCTGGTAGTTACTGCACCACTGTGAACGAGGGAACCACATATTAACCAATAATAAATACATTTTTAGGTAATTCCGTGAATTGAAGTCGGGAACCTTAGCTTTGAAGCCTGATGATGCCACGTGAGCTAAGGTATTACATTTAGAGATTTGAATTTATAACTTGCATGCGAATATTTATTTTGCAACTTCACTCTATCGAAGGATATTTTAGAATACAGTTATTAATTCGAAGAAAACAATAGACATACTTGAAGAACTTTGAAATGTGATGCTGCATAAGACTTTAGAAGATCAGATGGACAAACAGGCAGACAAATGAAGAGCGGGTGAGAAGAGAACCATTTTGGATGTGATTCTTCGGTACGAAGCAAACTGTATCGGACACATCCTCAGGAAGAACCGTCTTCTGTACGACGTCATAGAAGGGAAGGTTGAGGGAAAGAGGAGATTAAGAAGGAGGATTCAAATATTGGATAGTTTAAAGGGAAGGATACAATTCTGAGAGCTGAAGGAGGAGGCAGAGGACAGGGTGCGTTGGTGGTTTAAGTTCACTGACAAAAGAAATGGACCCGTCGTAAGACAGAACAGCTAATATTATTATTATTATTATTAATAATAATAAATTCATATTGCCCTACACACATTGCGCAAACAAACTCTGAAAGAAAGGTTATTTAACGTACGAGCTATAAAATCAAATCTCATCAATGAGGACATCAAATATTTTATAATATATTTTACGAAAGAATGAAATTTCTTTTACAGAATAAATATGTGGTGATGTAATATGTTAATTAACAACGTTGTCAACTTTGTGAATTCTAGGCTATTTAGCGGTGCATGTTGCATCTTAATTTGAAGCACTTTAGCAAGCTAAGCTCTAGCAAACAAGCCTACATGCTAGAGTGACACCGGTTTATTATTATTATTATTATTATTATTATGATAATGATGTTTATGACGACACGTGCATGCTATGCTGCACACGTGTTACCACACGGCTGTGACGATGTGATTTTACGTGTATTTCTTACTGTGGGATTATTTATTGGTATATTCTTTTGAAATTAGTAGAAATTTAACACTATACACGATTAATTTTATTAATTTCACTTTCATTATTATAAAATGTATATTAAAATGTTACAGTTTTTGTTTATTTACGAACTGACGCGGAGAGTCAGAACTAATACTGTTACAAATTGATATTATCTCTCTCTCTCTCTCTGGATTACATTAATTCTGTGTGATATTATGTTTTCTGTGTAGATTTATAGGCATAAGCTGCTTATATGTGAGCTACCCCTTGCTTCTTGGACCCCTTGTCATCAGTGTTAGAATCAACTAATGGGAGGACTCCTGGCAACCTGATGTTGCGAAGGCTATCTTCCTATTGGGTAAAGGCAGCCGGCTCATCGATCACCCGATTTTCAAATAGAACGAAGGGAGTTCTTTTTATTAAGGAAAGAAAGTTTTAAAACGTTTTGTATTGAAATTACTTCTGAAAAGGCGTGATCCTCCATGGATGAAGTACTAAATAGAAACTTTACATACAGTTCTTTAAAGAAAAATACACTTCATCCATGACTTTTTGAATATATAAGAGGGTTCCAAAGTAGTATAATTAAAATGTCAATCGTCAAATTAGAACTAGAAGGCAGACAAACAATAGTTCATCTTGCGAGGCTTTTTTTTTTTTTACCTGTTGATAACACTTTCTCTCTCTTCCAACAACGAGTATAAACACTCGTTCTACTATTTGCAACTTGGCTTAATTGATTATAATTTTCCTATTCTAGATAAACATATGTTTCCACTAACTTATTTTAATCCATATCCTGGCAATAATGTTCCTACATGACATTTTCATGAATAAATCCAGATACCGTGAGTTTTAGGCGATTTAAAACAAGTATTTATAAAAACAACTACTTCGAGATTTAAAAAAAAGTGACCATATTGAGATAATTTTATAATTATTTTAATATTTATATTTGATTCAATGTTTTATCTCTAAAATTAACGGAATAAAACGTAAATATACTAACACGGGAAATCCAATCTTGGCTTGCCGTGACGTCACAGTTAGGCAGCGTCCTTAGATACATATTTTCTCTGTGAACATTATCATGCGGTATTCGACCCCAGTGCTCTTGGGGGTAAAGTGCTCACCCCAGGACCCGATGTTAGTTGGTTCAAACTCAAACGAGGTCGATGGATTATTCTTGAGCGAGAGAAAAACCCGTAGCACAACTTCCTTCGGAGGGGAACCGTTGGTCCCATGTCGATTGTGGAATGTAAAATAGCCCGGGAAAGGTATGTGACAATAGCTTTCACGGCAATATTGTCAGGCTCTTTCGCTCGCGCTCATAGAAAATTCTCGGGTGTTGATATTATAAGTTGGTTCGAAAAGTGCACGTTAAATACATCTAATAAGTAAAATATAAATAAATATGCTGTAGAGGGCAGATTACAGTACAACTGACCTAGTCAACTCTTCCATGAATACCAACCCCCTCCCCTCCCTTGTAAATTCGTGAAACTAAATGAGAAGGAGGCAACGTTATAAACATAAAGTCAGCGTAATAACCAGAAATTATGGAATGGACTGGTACGGTCTATCCCCCCCTCCTTCTCCACCCCATCCCCCCACCCAACTCACCAGGCGAGAAATGTTTTATGTTTACTCGCGAAAACCTACAGTACTGAGCTTTACTTTTCTGCATATTCGCCGCGGGGGAGCTATCCCCCCCCCTTCCTCTTGATAACCCCCCAACCTTTTCACCTCCCTCCCCCTTTTATTCCCTCGTTACGTTAACATGTGGTTCCGAAACACGCATCAAAGCTGTGGTTTTGTGTTACAACGGTTCATATGTGTTTATCATCAAGAAATGAACACGAGATACTTGGAAATTATTATTATTATTATTATTATTAGCACCGCGTCTTACCACCCATTCGGGTTACACGCACTTGCGCTAATGTGTAATGATAGGGTGATTGTGAGATGAAATGGAAGACCTACAGTTTAACGTGGAATCCGAACCATGGTGGAGGCCTGGCATTCCTCACATTCACAAGTTGTGATTAATACACGTCTTGTCAGAGGGGAAGGAAGGGTTTGGATAATCAGATAAATCTGAGTCGGGACCGAGGATTTAACCCCGGACCCCCAGCACAGAAGTCCGATACCTTACCCCTTAGACCATCAGGTCACCGCTGGAATTAATACAACTCATATAAAAAACACACATAATATGCCGATGTGTGTATTTAAATGTACATTTATGTTGAGCGTCTCACTATCCATTCAGATTGTACGCACGCACGCACACACACACACACACACACACACACACATATATATATATATATATATATTAATTACGTTAATGTGTAAGGCTTGAGTAAGGTTGGATTTGTGAGGAAATGTACCCACATTTTTGTAAAGGTAGACTGGAAAACCATTTAGGGAATAACCCCCATCCCCAATATCCGTCATCAGCAGTTCAACCTACTGAGCGAATGATGCCTTAGACCATTTGACCACTGAAGTGGATTACTCTAAATCAATTGCTCCAACACCCCGTTCCACATATTTATTCTAAATGGGGCAAGAGAGGAGGGTGGTATAGTTCGTTGGAACAGTGAGGGGGGGGGGGACCTTCAATGAAAAATGTCATCCCCCCCGGTACAACTCGAACTCTTGACCTTCTCGTCACCGAGGCTGACAATTTTGTCCGTGTATCCACCGGTACGACTCGTTACGTTTATTAGTAATCAGTAGTTCGAATAACACCTACGGGTGTATTTATTTATTTAAGCCACTGTCCGGGGTCGAACACGGACACCTACCTCCTTCCACCTTTACAGCATGTAGTCCCCACCTACCTACCCTCCTGACCTCTCAAACAATGAAAAGGGAGGGGGGAGGGGGGTGGGTTTGGATGGGTCGCGACATTTGTTAACCAGGAACAAACACATTGTGTCAGCGGAATTATTTGAACGGTGTCTCATCCACGGAATATCGATGAAGCTCACGAATCAACATCACATGGTTGGCTGATAGAGGGGGTGTGAAGAGGGGCTAGATCGCTAATATTAGCACTGGTTCCCCCTCTACCCCCTCCCCCCAGTTAAAATCCTGTCCAAAGATCTATTTGGTCAACGTCAACACTATTAGTCTCAAACAATAATAAGCACTACTTAAGGTTGGAATGGAGGTAAACGCTAGAATAGGTAATTGTTTTTGCAGTTTTTATAGCATAACTTCTTGTTACCCAAAATAAATAAAATACTGCTCCAGTAGCAACGTTAAGTTTAATTTTCTTAACATGCTGATATCAACAGTTGAATATCTGTCATGTGCATAGCTTTTTAAATGGAGAGACATTGGCCTTTTTTTCCATCTTATTCCACCTCACCTTAAATGATTTAAAATGTACCTTTTAAAAGCACCACATACAACTTACATGATGCTTAATATAACACCGAACGGGTAGTAAGAGGCGGTGCTAAATAATAATAATTAGTATAACATAACTAGAAAATTAGGCCATAAAGATGTAACAAATTGGTTAACGGAAGGAAACTGCGTATTTAATAATCTCTTTAATTGAAGACAACGGTTTAGAATTGCACTTCCTGTCTGTTTTTTGTTTTGTTTGGGCTTTAATAGTTTTTTTGGAGTTAATCATACTAGCTATTTTTTTTTGATGTTATTCGCTGCTTGTCTAGTGTGTTTTTTATTAGTACATCTGACATATTTGCATAATCGTCTAAGATTTTTTTCATTTAATTTTAACCTTTTTACTAGAAATAAAAAAATATCTTTTTTATATATATATATATATATATATTCCCACCCATTTGACCATAGTTTTTGAGTTGTATTTTCAACAGTGAGATGATTTGTGCTAGAGGTTTTTGAATCTATATGCAGACAATTATAAAATATATATCTACCCTAACTCACAACGGTTTAAGAATTTACGGCAATTCCCCAACTGTATTGGCAATGTGAACGACACGCATGTTAACATCAGGTGTCCACACAAAATTGGGTCCAACCACAACATTTAAATACATTTTTAATAGAGTTCATGGCTATAGTTGGTCCATATTATCTATTTATATGCGTTGATATTGGGTGGTTTTGGCAAGTACAGCAATGGTGGGGTTTTCGAGATTTTCGATAAGCTAGGACAAAAACTTTAATCGAATTCTCTCGTGTTTTAAATGGAGATGCATCTTTTGCTCTAAAATCATACCTAATGAAACCCTTTCCATATTCATAATCTTGGACAGAAATTCTGAAAGAGGAGTATAACGTAATACCCTGTAGTGCAAGAAGGGTGGGTAGTCATCGCTTTTAGCATACTGGATCAAAAACTGGCGAATATTTTATAGGCCAGCAGGAATAAAAGTAACCACTACAATCCTAACTGTTAAAACGACATCTGTCTTGCACAATTGTTTATGAACTAAAAAATGCATTGATTGGTTTTTTTGTTGAATTTTAGGACTCACCAGAACCTGAATTTAGAGCTTATATTAGTTTAGAGAATGAGTCCAGACGGGCAGTAACATTGTCATTTTCTACCTTA
Source organism: Timema shepardi (assembly GCA_902151425.1). NCBI lineage: Eukaryota > Metazoa > Arthropoda > Insecta > Phasmatodea > Timematidae > Timema > Timema shepardi. Next base: position 50,442 of record CABFVX010001608.1, on the reverse strand, counting down.
TGATTAAAATAAATAAATTATTTTGACATGTATACAAGCCACCACGTGCGCAGATTTTGACATGTATACAAGCCACCACACACGCAGGTTTTGACATGTATACAAACCACCACACACGCAGGTTTTGACATGTATACAAACCACCACACACGCAGGTTTCGACATGCAGACAAGCCAACACGCGTGCGAGTTTTTACATGTATACAAGTAACCACGTGTGCCAGTTTTGACATGTATACAAGCCACCACGTGTGCCAGTTTTGACATGTATACAAGCCACCACGCGTGCAGATTTTGACATGTATACAAGCCACCACGCGTGCAAGTTTTGACATGTATACAAGCCACCACGCGTGCAAGTTTTGACATGTATACAAGTCACCACGTGTGCAAGTTTTGACATGTATACAAGTCACCACGTGCGCAGGTTTTGACATGTATACAAGCCACCACGCGTGCAAGTTTTGACATGTATACAAGCCACCACGCGCGCAGGTTTTGAAATGTATACAAGCCACCACGCGCGCAGGTTTCGACATGTATACAAGCCACCACGCGTGCAAGTTTTGACATGTATACAAGTCACCACGTGCGCAGGTTTTGACATGTATACAAGCCACCACGCCTGCAAGTTTTGACATGTATACAAGTCACCACGTGTGCAAGTTTTGACATGTATACAAGCCACCACGTGCTTGCGAATTTACCAGCTCGAAATATTCACAATGCCAGCGCTGGTCTGCGGGATCCTTAAAACCTACCGGGGTTTCGAGAACTAAACTAAATATTATCGATCCCACAAAAAGCGTCCGGCGCTTAAAATTTTACCCCCATTTAGACCTAAAATGTTAATTATCATTATCATTATTAGCACTGCGTCTTACTACCCGTTCTGGGTTATACGCACTTACGCTAATGTGTAATGGTAGGGTGATTGTGAGATGAAATGAAGGACCTACAGTTTAACGGGGGATCCGAACTACGGTGGAGGCCTGGCATTCCCCACATTCACAAGAAGTCTTGTCAGAGGTGAAGGAAGGGTATAGTAATCAAATAAATCCATGCTGGGACCGAGGATTGAACCCCGGCCGCCAGCATGGAAGTCTGACACCTTACCCCTAGACCACCAGGTCACCCCTAAAATGTTGACTTTGGTTAACTTGGGGTAGATTACTCCACCTTAGCACACTATGTTCGCAGGTTCAAACCCAACTAGGGTCAGTGGATGTTTTTTGAGCAATAAAAATCCGAAACACAACTTTTCTCGGAGAGGAATTAAAGCCATCGGTCCCATGTCGATTGTGGTATGTAAAATAACCCTGGAAGGTATGTGAAAATATCTTTCCCGTTAAAAAAATTGTAGGCTCTTTCGCTCTCGCTCATAGAAAGTCAGTGTATAAGACAACGGGGAACCACCATCTTTTATCTTTTATAGCCTCCCCTATGTAATGGTACCCTCACCAGATGGTGATATAAATCACATCAAACCAACCTTCAGGTTTGTTGAATTAAAAAGAAGACTTTAAAAGACGCTCACAAAAAAAAAAATTGTGCCCCCCCCCTCCGTTTGTCCTCTCCTTGACAGACTACGAACAGAACCACGAGCTCCTATCCTATATAAAACAAAAGCTGATCATTTCCACCCCCCACACAACTTGGCAATATATCGGTACCGAGGGGTGCAATATTGTGCGACGCTATAAAGTTCGCTCGTCTCACGTATTTGGTCACACCTGGGTCCACCGAGGGAGAGTAAAGGGTGCCAAGAAGGCGGGGAGGGTCTACTCCCATACACCCCCCTCACCCCCCTCATCCTTCCTTGCACACCTCACCACCGACAACCCGCAAACAGCGTCGAAAATATAAACAGTACGTGTGTTCAATGTTTACTTCTATTCATCCAATAACATTAAGGTAGAGCTTTACTTTATATCCATTACTGTTTTCAGTCTGTGGTCAGTTTTTTATTCCAGCCATATATTCTCCACTACCGCCTGGCTAGGTCTGTCCTAGCTTCATATACCTTATAATATAACTTAAGAATAAGACAGGCACAACAGCCTGTCCCTGGCCGTCAATTTATCACTGTGAAAGGGTAAAAACATGCATTAATCAATGATACATGTTTCGGCCATGTCGAGAATCAAACCCGGAACCCCTAACTTAGTAGGCAGAGACGCTACCGAACGAGCTAAGGTGTAGGGCATTCGGGTAAAACGTATGTTTACAAAAAAAAAGTCTTCAGAAGGAATAGTTGACGTTCATTTATTTCTAAACACACTTTTTCTTGACACCCATTCGGGTTGTACGCATATGTATTTACTAGATAAATGTGTTAGAAATGATGACATTTGAATTAAGAGCAAGTGTACCTACATTTGTATGGAAGGAGGATGGAAAATTATTTAGGGGAAAAAAAGCCCTCAATAGACGCAACCGGGATTCTAAACTTAACCTCCCCGACATCGGCAGTCTAGTCTATCGCGAGAGTGATTCCTTAGACCATGTGGCCACCCAAGTGTGTTACATAATATCGATACATGACTCACAAGCTGGCTTAATCTATAAGAACACTATAATACTATACATCTAACCCTGTTGCCTTATTATTTACTTATTTTACCCTTCCCCCCTTCCGCTGTACTACTCGTCCGGGTTATACGGATATAATTACACTGATGGGCTAGGAATGAGGAAGGTAAAATCTATAGAGAAACTTATCTCATGTTGGTGTGGAGAGAGAGTGGAAAACCACTTAGGATAAAGAGTATGCTACCTCATTACAAGAGGTTGAATATTTAATCCAGACCTGCTCGTCACCGGCCAAACATTCTTCTTGATGTGCTTCCCCTCCCCCCCCC
>CABFVX010001608.1:32165-44181 GCA_902151425.1 Timema shepardi | reverse complement strand
CACCTTGGTCCAGTCCTCTTCTATCTCCTCCACACTCCTCCTTACTCCCTTCAGCCATCTCTCTTCCTCCACCTTGGTCCACTCCTCTTCTATCTCCTCCACACTCCTCCTCACTCCCTCCAGCCATCTATCAATCCTCTCGGCCTCCTACACCCCACCTCCATATCCAACATCCTCCTCGTCATCAGGGGCTAATGAAATGTCAACATCCGTCAAACTCTAGAATTAGATTATTTTGGTGATCACAATACTTTCTCTCTCAGACGAGTCATGAGAGATTAAAAAACCTGATTAAATCATAGCTATATTTACAAACCCATTCAATCTATTACAGGCCCAACATCCAGTCCCCCGTACTTAAATTCATCACTGATAAAAGGTGTATCTAATTTTTACCTATGCTAGAAAGTTTTAGGTCGTACTTAGATACAAACCCGAGTACTTAAATTAAGTAGGCACCCGTTCTATCAACTTAGTTAAGATACCAAGACATGTGAGTGTGTATCATGTGTCATGTAATTTTAATTTTGTGTATTTCAACTTCAATAAAATAAAACAATACTTTATTTAATATTATTTAAATGCAACCTTCAACAAATAATGCCTTAAGAAACTATAGTAGGATTCGGTGACTTGGTGGTCTAGGGGTAAGGTGTCGGACTTCTGTGCTGGGTGTCCGGGGTTCAATCCTCGGTCCCGGCACAGATTTATCTGATTACCAAACCCTTCCTTCACCTCTGACAAGACTTGTATTAATCACAACTTGTGCATGTGGGGAACGCCAGGCCTACACCGTGGTTCGGATTCCACGTTAAACTGTAGGTCCTCCATTTCATCTCACAATCACCCTACCATTACACATTAGCGTAAGTGCGTATAACCCGAACGGGTAGTAAGAGGCTGTGCTAATAATAACATAGTAAGATTCCGATGGGAAAAATCTTTTAGAAAATCCAAACTTTTTTTCTATCAACATTGATAACATTTTATTACATTATTAGTTTTTTTTATAGTTACATTTATATAAAAATCCATGCAGTGTCTTTATGTCCTTTTAAGAATCTTTCGCCCAATTCGTGGTAACCTAAAGAGCTAAAATCTGGTAAGAGCACTATGAAGAATGCCATCTTTATGATAAAAATTCGAAACTTAAAACATCGAAAATGGCGGATCCAAAATAGTTAATGAAACGCACACATTAAACCTATTTGTATGAAAATGAGTAACTGGGAAGGTTGTTTCCTTCTGGCTAAAATATGTACCTGTTAGAAATAGTCCTAACAGTTGGTTGATTATATCTATACAACGTGACATCTGCACATCACGTGACTTAATGTATGCATATATTAAAGTATTTTATTTACTTTTTAAATTTTCAGATGGGGTTCTTTCAAGGTGAAACCTATAACTAAAGACCCTCATTAAATTTGTATAGACACGCATCTTAAAATTCTACAAAAGAAATATTAATCATTAAGAGAGTTCGAAGAAATTGAAATCATCACTACTGAAAATGAAAACTTTTTGTAGCCAATGTTACAACTTTTAGTACAATAGGATTTCTTTCTTCTTCCCCTTCTTTTACAACCCCTTTACAACCCTCAACCAACCACCGAACAATTCATTAAATTTTTATGTCGTCGCCACACTTTTTCTCTTTCCTACAAAAACTTTATCCTCTCCCCCCGCCCCTCCACCTACTAAACCCCGTTTTAAAAAACCTTTCGGATACCATTTGCGGTCTGCGGGGTTAGAGTCTTAATTACATCGAACTTTTTTTTTTCTTCATCGAGGTTACACCGTATCGATTGACTCGTTAGATTTTATTTTATTTTTTAAAGCTGAACTTGTTTTACCCGATTTTTTTAAAAAGTTATCACCGAGTCTTACTGCCTGTTCAGGCTCTACGCATAAATTAAAGCTATTCTAATAGCATTTTATATGTACTTTACTGACATTTGCGTGGAAGAAGAGTTGGAAATAATTAACAAAATATAAACCCTCTCAATAGACCTGACCGAGATTCCAACCCCGGTCTCTCCGTCATCAGCATGCCAGTCCTAACACGAGGGTGACGCCTTAGACCATTCAGCCTATTTATCGATCTATTAATTACAAAAATTAATGGATTTATAAGTATTTAAATGATAGCTTCTGTGGGTTTACGGGTCAAGTGCTCTCACCTTAAAGAATCGATTTCGAATCCGTTTGAGGTTAAACCATTAACCTTAATGTGGTACTAATGTAGGTAAGTGATCGTAACTTGAAACCCTTGTGGTCCAAGACGCTAACAACCCGCCTTTTGATCAGCACAGTTAAAATCTTAATGTTACGGTCATAGAGAAAGGGATATCAACTGTTTACTTATTTCTCTATGGAACGGTGACCCTCAAAGACTTTCTCCCCCTTGTATCTTAAAACAGGCATTTACTAAAAACTCGTAAGATTTGTGAAACTAAATGATAGGTCAATACATTGTTGTAGAAACATTACACCAAGATAAGGAATGAAATAATATACACCGTTACTTTCTCTATGGAATTAGGAACTAGGAACATTGTTACAGAAAAATTGAGCAAAGAGAAACATCTTTGTACACCAAAGAGCATAAGAATCAAATTCATTTTCAGAGCTGATTTAAAAAGTACATATTTTTTTATATCTCAGGCATTATTGGATTTATAATAAGATATTTTAAATAAAATAGTTTTATCTTTAATAGTACTACAACTTTACAGTGATGGGTTATTTCGTATCTCAAATAGTTGTGGAGAAATGATGAAAATCGGAAAAATTTCATTTATGTAAAGTACCCTCAAAGTAATTTTTCATGATAAAATTAGAATTGCCATCTTGTTTATTATGATAAACAATGTCCAGATATGTAATTTAATTAAAATCGTGTGAGCTAATTTCGAGAAAATAGATTTTTTTTCTTTTTGTACTTCAGTAAATTACCCTTGATTTTAGGATTGGATATCTAATTCCAAAAATCCCTCGGGGGGACTTTATGAATACCCCAGATAAATTTTAACCCAATTGGTAAAATAGTTTAGGCTCTAACCCGAGGAACAGACAGACAGACGGCAATGTGAAAACAAGTTTTTTTTGTTTCAGTGGGTCACGAAACATCGACATTTATCAAAATCTCGAGCTAGATCTATTTTGAAGATCACAATACTTTTTCTGTGAGGTGTCGAGATAAAGTAAAAATACACGCCGTATAAATGAATGAAAAACAAATATTATTTAACCGCAGATTTTTTTAAATAAACATATGAGCCTCATTGAAATACTGTTTCATACATCACAAACAAATTCTACTTCAAATCAAAATGAAACCGAATATCCGATTATCAATCACAAACACCCTTTGCTAGTATCCAGTACTAGATGGCGAGTATTATAATAAATGCCCTCTTCCAATCCTTTTATGGCAAGTTTTAATAATAATAATGGTAAAAGCGCCCTTCATACAGCCATACACACACGTTGAAGTGTTATAAAAAAAACCACGTATGAGAGTACACATATATCCCCCCCTACTTACACACGCTATATTCCCCCTTTTCACATGTCGAAATGTGGCTTTCAGAGGGCAGCGTTAACTAGCTCGTACCATTCGTTACACTTCTCATCATTACATCGCCACGAACACACACGGATAGTGTGTGTGTGTGTGTGTGCATGCGACTGGTTGACAAAGTCACATTTTTTATGAGAAGGGCGTTAAGAGGGGAGGTCATATGCAGTGACATCATTGCTGCCAACTTAGCTTTTACCACCCCCCTAAAGCCTTTTTTTTTCAGAATGGATCTAGCGAATAAAATATTTAAAAAGTAATTAAGGGAGTTCCTATATTAAAAAAAAAAAACTTTAGATTTTTTAGAGTGAATGTACTGGATAAAAATCTCCAATAGATAATAAAGGAATTTCTAGATTTTTTAAAAATAAACTTCATGGTTACTTTTTCCGCGGTAGTTATAGGTGCTAACATGTTAAAAATGCGACTATAAGGGATTCTAGATTTTTTTTAAATGCTCTAGATTTTTTCTAGCGAAAAAAAAACACAATTTATTTGCGTGTCTTAGTAATTTTATTGTTTTCTTTAATTCAAAAGTAATCTAAGAGTAAGGTAGGTAAATGAAAAATTAGCTTTTAATTGATGGTTCTTCTGCTGTTTTCAAGTGAGCTCCTAAATCATAAATTATTTTTAAGTTTGAAGTGCTCTCTTCATTTATTGTTACAAGTGTTAAAAATAATAATTTGCAACAATATTTATCTTATATCAGGGATTTTGGCAAGTCATATTTTGGGCGTGTATTGCTACCAAGACTAAACTGGAAGGAGTGCTAAAAAAAAAAATCTTTTTTTTTTTTTGCAAAACATTTTTGTTCAAAATAGATCTTATATTGCTTCAATACAAACATATAGTTTAATTTTATTCACCTGGTGATATCAACAGTTGTTGAATATCTGTCATGAGCATAGCGACATTAGTTGACAAACTTTTTAAATGAAGAGAAAAAGTTGTCACTAAATTCCAGGACACCCTTGAGAGATATTCAACAACTGTTGATATCACCTTGGGAAGAAATTTAAACTAAATATTTCTACTGGAGAGTAATTTGATTTTTACCAAAAAAATGTTTTGCTATAAAAACTTCAAAAACACTGACCTTTCATAGGGTCACCTACATCCTCACCTTCATAATAGAAAATATAAATTTAGTTTGGTTTAAATCTAACGGGAAACTAGATAGAAAATTGTCATCAATTCTGGAGGGATTTTTGTTCATATGAATTGGCAGCGCTTGGTGACATCATTAGTTGTAATAGACTAGTGGTAATAGTAGTAGTAGTAGTAGTAGTAGTAGTAGTAGTAGTAGTGGTTGTAGTAGAGCCACACACACAGTGAGACAAAAGCTAACAGGACATCAAAAGTTTTGAGGAGGTTTACACCGAAAATTTTACGTTAAATGGGAGACCACCACCGTTTTCTCTTCACAAAGCGACCCCGAAAGAGAGACAGAGAGATTGATAGAAAGGGGGAACAGAAGGTGAGGGGAGGGGGGCTACCTTTTGTTGTGGCTGGCAACGAGGTAACAAGACAAGCTGCTTTAGTCAACTCTACATGTTTACCAACATGGTGGCCTCGGTTAGGGGAGTAAGTAAACGCGTGCAAAAGTCGTAAAACAGTGGTGGACAACGGACTCGTGGGGAGTGGATGGGTTGTGGAATGGTGAAGGGGGTTAGGGAGACGTGAAGGTTGTGGAGTTGAGAATGTAGTACATTTTAATATCAACGTGAAGATGTCTTCATAATAACCTCAAATTCCTTTTCTTTAGTTGTGTTTTATTATTCTATTCTACCCCCTTACCGAGTCTTACAACCCGTTCGGTACTATCCACACATTTATACACATGAGGTAAGGTGAAGGAAAGTATAATTTAGAATAAACGTACCCGAATTTTTATGAAGGGAGATTGGAAAAATCATTTAGCGGTAGAGGGAAACGATTGTAGTGCCTCATTTTTCGGCCCTTGCATCTTTCCTCCGCACTTGCACAGACCGCGCCAACCACGCTCTCCCCTGCCAGTGCCACGTCTTGCCCAAAACAGGTTTTCGTTGCCATCCGTGACGAGTTCACACTCTACCCCATGCCAATGAAAAATTTCCTCTATTTTATTGGCCCGTTGGTTGACACTGTTTCGTCCGTTCTCACGCACCAATGGGAAGCTTACCTTCTCTCCCATTTAACAAGGCCAGGTAGCAGAAGAGTGTATAAAACGCGCTGATTCCTCGTAAAGAATTCAGAATGGCTACCAAATCCTGGTGCGCCACATGTTCCCGAAATAGCAAATATATTGCAAAAGGTTAGAAAGAGCAATATTGTATAGTATCTTCTTGCTCTCTACCTCCCAGCGCGACACACTTTCCCGGAAACTTCAACGATATCACCGTAACTACGTTGCTGGGACTTATTCATGTCCCACCGTAACTCACGTTGCCAGGACTTCCTCATGTCCCACCGTTAACTCACGTTGCCAGGACTTCCTCATGTCCCACCGTAACTCACGTTGCCAGGACTTCCTCATGTCTCACCGAGACTCACGTTGCCTGGAGTTCCTCATGTCCCACCGCTACTCGCGTTGCCAGGACTTCCTCATGCACCACCGTGACTCACGTAGCCGGGACCTCCTCATGTCCCACCGTCACTCACGTTGCTGGGACTTCCTCATGTCTCACTGTGTCACTAACGTTGCCGGGACTTCCTCATGTCCACCCTGACTCACGTTGCTGGGACATCCTCCTGTCCCACCGCGATACATGTTGCCGGGAAATTCCCGCCGACCTTTTCCCTACTCATATCCGCGAGACCGGAGAATGGATTTCTTCTAGACAATTGACCTCAACTCAGTTACTCCCCGAAACCGAATGACAGTGGTAGGACGATTAGGTATACCTGACCGGAATTCGAACCCCGATCTCTCCATCACAGGCAAACCAGATTATATGAGTCTGACATCCATATCACGGGTGTATTTTAAATGATCCGTTGCTCGCCAGGTTTGATGGTTTTCGTTCAAAATATATTCTTAGTTTTATTTTTTTTCGCACGTCCTTACTAACCGTTCGGGTTGTACACTTATTTACTTATTATGATAATGTGTTAGGGATGAGGGATATTACATTTAGATGAAGTGTACTGGCATTTGCGTGGAGGGGGAAGGGAAAATAACTTAGGAAACACCACCCTCTGCACACCTGGCCGGGATTCGAACCCTGATATCCTCGTCTGAGGCTAATCCAGGTTAATGCCTGAATAACATCTGAAACCATGCGGCCACTGTAGCGGCAGCTTTTTATCTGTTATATAGTCATACCTTTATGCAAACTTGTGATTTTATTTCTCCTCCTAAAATTAAGATTAACTTACTGATGAGTGATTTCTAAGTAAAATTAAATTTGTTGATAGTGGCTTTAGTGATTTTTAAAGGATATTTTAATAGTGTTTTACTCAATTAATATGGATGCGTGTTTGTAATTTCTGAAAGAAAATTAATACAAGTCTAATTTACAAGTGAAAGATTTAAAAATAGATAAATATTAAGTTAATTGAAAATTTTGTTTAAAATTCATACCTGAGAAGTGTTTTACATTGAAAATACAATTTTACATTTGGTTTTTGTAACCAAATTTTGTTTTAAGTACTGACAACTAATCTATGAAAAATTTGAAGTTTAAATGGTGAAAGCATGTACGATTTTGTAATCAGATCTCATGTGGATTTTTCCGTTAAGTATTAAAAGTTTCATCTATCAATTTTCTATGCTAGTTTTTTTTACTGCTTCTTACATTAAAAAACATCAACTATTATATGCTTGCTTTCATATTCTCTCCTCGCGGGCTACGAACAGTAAGATAAAGAAACAAGACCATTGTTAATGTCATTATGTACCTTAAACACAAGTTTCTCAGACATGCAACAGAGCCAAACATACCATTTACATGGTAAAAACAAATTGCACGGTGAAAAAAATAAGCTAATAAATGTACGTACATCCTGATTTCAATAGGAAACCCCTTTCTGGAAGGCCTTATTTCATAACAGAACCCTGCTGCCTAGCAGCATTTTGATAGGATAAATGGCCTTCCAGAACAGTAGAAGATAGTGTGTTAAGACCTTTTAACTTACCAAAATACTACTATATATTAGGATTCTGTAACGCAATAAGGCCTTACAGAATGGACTTTCTACTTAAATCATGGTATAGAAGAGATTGATTCTCATAGCTGGTGGTCCGGAAACAGAGAGGGGAAGTTGGTCGTAGAGGGGGGTGAACTGTACCAGCGTCGGTACGAGAGCTCTTGCGAAGAAGGTAGAGGTGGTATTGGGGGAAGGATAGCTTTCAAATACAATATTAGGGCGCGTCTGGTCTACATCACTCGTATCCCAGTAGTAGAAATATTAGTCAGTACTAATGTACCGCTGCCCAGGGCACGCCTGAATGTACTAATAGTACATCCTTTCCATGTCCTGGTGAGAATGAGGAGGTGATGATAGGGGGTATGAGGGTAATGAACCAGTGGACACAATTGAACCTAGATTAAGGCTAACTAACCAAATCATGGTGACCGTTGGGGTAATTCCCCTTTTCGGGAAAAATACCCAAGGTACCAGCCGGGACATCTAGGCTCGTAGCCATACTTCAAGTCATGTGATCTGTAGCTGTCACTTTTGATAGATATATTTTTTATCAATATATATATATATATTTTATCAATATATATATTTTATCAATATATATATATTATCAATATATATATATTATCAATATATATATATATATATATAATCTATATATATATATATTATCAATATATATATATATTTTATCAATACCCATAAAATAACAATAACAATAAATTGAAATGTTATCCATCTTGACATGAAAGAATGTGTTTGAATTTTCTAAAAGTCCTTCCATCCAATATTTACCCTACTGGACGCAGATGTAAGCCTAAAGTAATTTGGTTTGAAGTTATTTGGTCTAAAAATTAATTTCACCAAAAGTTAAGTTTGTCAAAATTCATTTAAGCATATTATCTTGGCTAAAAATTATTTAATCTAAAAATTGATTTCAACTCAAGTCATTTGGCCTAAGTTAAATTTCTAGTAAAAAATGTCTTGACTTTGTTCATTTCACCAAAAGTAAATTGGGATGAAAAATGATTTCACTGACAGTTGGTCCTAATTCCTTTGGCCTACACTTTAGGCCAACAGTCGTGCACCCTCTTATTATATCTTGCATACAATATTTTCCCTTCAAATGAAAATTCCACTTTACACGAAATCATACAATCCTTTTTTTTATCTATTACCGACTTTGTTTTTATTACGCACTTAACAACTATAGAACCCTATTTTTGTTTTATTTTTTTAGAAAAAGTTTATAAACAATACATAACACACAGCACTCGTTTTCAGCAGGAGCTTTATGCCGCTCGATATTAAATATTAGAACATGTTTCCCGTTAAATCCGTTACTTCAAAGGTCCCTCCCTCCATCCCAGGCCGGCCCATATAATCTTCTTCGTACGAATAAGCCGTGCTACAGATTCGGACCGGACCAGAAATGTTACATTTATAACTTCCGTACAGGGTCAAGAGCTACTTTATTTTTATTTACTATTTCAACTCTTTCATAGAGAGAAAGTACTTGTTGTAATCTTGAACATATGTAGCCTAGATATTAAGGCGAATCCTGTCGTTATATTGTGCCCCTGAACTCAACATGTGGGTTTTATATTCTGTCTGCTCTATGTATGTCTATTTGACCTCACACACACACACACACACACACACACATATATATATATATATATATATATGTGTGTGTGTGTGTGTGTCTGCCTCTGTATATGTCTGCTTGTTTGACCCTGTTTATACCCGTTTGTCTGCCCCTGTGTTTGTCTTCTCATGTATATGTATGTATGCATGCATGCCGTGTGTGTTTGTCTGCCCCTGTGTTTGTCTGCTCATGTATGTGTATGTATGCTGTGAGTGTTTGTCCGCCCCTGTGTATGTTTGTTGTTGTACACGCATGCACTAATTACTCGAATGTGCTAGGGACGTGTAAGGTTGAATTTAGAAGATTTGCTTGCATTTGCATGTCACAAGAGTTAAAAAAAACATGTAGGAAAAGCCACTCTCAATGCACCCGACTGAGATTCGGACCCCGATCTCCGCATCACCGGCACGGCGGCTCACTCTAAGCTTAAAGACCCGTTCCAACACCGAGGAGGGTCATCTTCAAATAACTTCATTACTCGGCTGAGACATTAACGATGTTGATTTGTATTTTACTTTTATTATTATTACAATTATTATTATTATCACCGCGTCTTACTACCCGTTCGGGTTGTACGCACTTACGCTAATGTGTAATTGTAAAGTGATTGTGAGATGAAATGGAGGACCTACAGTTAAACGTGGTATCCGAACCACGGTGGAGGCCCGGCATTCCCCACATTCACAAGATGTCTTGTCAGAGGTGAAGGAAGGGTTTGGTAATCAGATAAATCTGTGCCGGGACCGAGGGTTGAACCCTGGACCCCCAGCACAGAAGTCTGACACCTTACTCCTAGACTGCCAGGTCACCCTATTTTAGTATTATTTTCTAGAAATCCAAGTTTATTTAACAAACTTGGGCTTTAAGGGTATAATATAAAATTGGAAACAGTGTTGCTAACCTAAATAAGCTCGGTGCGGAATAAACCCGATAATTGTACCAACCGCTTGCGCGCGTGAACAAATTCTTGGTCTCTTTAGTAGACTTGAGAGTTTGATCAAAGTTAAAGGAAAGCTCTTGGAAGGAAGGGGAGAGACCCAGATGTTATGATAAGAGGCTTACTTTCCCAACCTTCGCCCCCGTCGGAAGTTTACAGCAAACAGTTACAACGCGACAATACGCTCTCAAATTGTCGTGAACACCCTCTCCATGACACGATGATGCTATGGTCCTTTTTTCATACAAAGGGCCTTTAGGATGATTCACACAGATTTGCTTTAGGTCAAATTCGATATCGCCTTACTATAATATTAATGTTATCTTTAGAGATGGAGCGAATCCACTATTTTATTAATCCGAATTTTCATTTTACCTTAAAATCAAGAACCTTGTAAAAATTATGAACACAAGAGGAAACTTGAATATAATAGGATAATATAAAGTTGAAACGTAATTCTACGACAGACTTAGCCAGCTGGTAGTGGAAAACATATGACTTGAATAAAAATCTGACCCAGGCCACAGGTTGGAAATACTAATGGATTTAAAGTAAAGGATGTAAGGAAAAGGTAACTAAATGGTAACGTAATTTTGAGAGAAAGTATTCATTATAACATTCATACATTCAGATAAGTGGTAAATTAATGGTCTGGTGTATGAGTGTTGACTTTCCCTACAATTCTGTTGGAGCTGAGCCACCAATAAGCAGCTATAGAGCTCTAAAACAAATTCCGATTCAAAATTTCATATTAAAAATTTTCTTTTTTATAATCCTAAATATTCTCTAATTTCTTTAGTCTCGAATATACTTAAGGAATGGAGTATATCATCCCTATTTATAGATAGTGATAATATCTAACAAAAATGACAGCTGAAGATCATGTGACTTGACGTATGGACACGTTATATTAGATCTAGTAACTTTTATAAATTTCGGATAACAACTTAAATTGGACTGTATGCTACCTCGTTATAGGAAAACATTTAAACCTTATTGGGAGAAACTTAACTTGACCACGGCCAAATAAGTAGATACCTCCCTTCTTCCCCTCTGATATTCGTCTTACTACACTGGATATCTTCTCTAGGGAACTACATGACTGCAATTAGGGAAACAGCGTTGTCATTCTCTTGTTTTCGTGTGGTAAATCTTTTCTTTAATACAAGACAAATCTTGCAACGCAGGCTAGTCGATGTTGCCAGTAGCTCCTTCTTACCCCAGCGCAACATCTTCCGACATAACTGAGAGCGAGGATATTTGGCAACAGTTAACTGAGAGCGATCTGCAATTTCCTCAGATAGGGTGTTTGGTATATCTTTACACATATTTACACCAATGCAGGGTGGAAGGGGGAGGGAGTAGAGGGCTAAGGAAGGTAATTTTTAAAGAAATTTAAAAAATCCCACACTATTCAACTAGTGTTTTTTCTCCAAAATACGATTAACGACAAAATATAGGTGACCTTAAGACAAGAATACATAATATCCCTACACAGAAAAACTGCTAACACAATACTATCAAAATCTTGTATTAGTTTATTTAATTTATGTTATGATAATGTGTTTCAAAATATTAAGTTTAAAAAATAAGTATTTAAGTGTTCTAAAGTTCAAACTTTTAAACATTTCCAGCGCCAAACTAAGGCTTATAGAAATCCATACCCCCTCCCCTAAATATGGTTAACATTAGCAAACCTCAAATATTACAGACCAAACTGACT
>CABFVX010001608.1:14711-31046 GCA_902151425.1 Timema shepardi | reverse complement strand
GGGGGGGGGGGGTGTAGAGACTCGCCGACGTGTTTGGGGCGATGTTTGAATTGTGTAAATCACCAGTGATTGCACCCCTTGGTCGTGACTTAAAGTCTAGTTTACACCCCTACGATAAAATTTCCCCAAATGACAATTAATGTCAGGTAATCAAAAGAGAAAATTTTTCCTAGTCACTTTGAAAATTCCCCTCCACGTCTTGTTGTATTATCATTTTGCCAATTTTTCCCTTGAGAGCTGCTCACGTGCCCCCTAAAAGTCGTGTGTGCATACCCCGGTATGAAAACCACTGCTTTAAAAAAAATTGCTGTTAATATGACGGAACAATTTGACTCTAAATGAAAAACTAAACAAAACACGACGAAATACTTTATGATGGGATAAAAATTGACTTGATTTGAGCCAAATATTTTTGGAGTTTTTATAATTAACATAACCTTTTGGGTCAAAATAAATAAAATATTGCTTGAAAGAGTAAGCTTATATTATAAAATAAGTCTAAAACTAAAGTAGTTTATTTCTTAAATTTATGTTTTGTATTGGGAAAATAATATAACGTCAAAATATATTGTTACGTATCCACTTTTTAACATATTTAAATAAAAATTCATGATATTAAAAAGTAATTTCATTTTATTTTAATTATTAAACTAGATATGCTGCTGATGAATTCCAAAAATTTGTTAATTTACTATGTTTCTTCTGATTATTAAATATAAAGATTCACAAACATTAATGTTTTATCGCTATTATGCATAATCTTTTTGTGGAACTCCTGACACCCCTTTGCGGAATCCTGTTTAAGACCCGCTTACAGTGGATACGTTTAGTTTAATTATCTTCACACGGTGATATCAACAGTTGTTGAATATCTGTCATGAGCAAAGCGGCATTAGATGAGAAACTTTTTAAATGAAGAAAAAATTTGTCATTAAATTCCAGAACACCCTCGACGGGTAGTTAACAACTGTTGATATCTTTAGCACCTCGTCATATTACCCGTTCGGGCTATACGCTTATGTACTAATTACGCTAATGGTTTTAAGGCTTATTATTATAGAAAATGTACCCGTATTTGCGTGGAGGGAAAGTGAAAAACAATTTTGGAAAAATTACCCTCAGTATACCCGACCTAGATTTGAACCTTGACTTCCCCGTCATTGGCAGTCCAGTCTACTGCAAGATTAGTGTGTTAGATCATTCGACCCACAAAATTGTTTTTAAATAATCAATTTAGTTTGCAAGTTGTTTGTCGATTTATTTAATTTTGGATCAGAGGGTGCACTTTAAACGACCTAAAATAAAATATATATAGTATACGTTTCTGTACTGAATAAAATAAGAAAGTAGGTTATTCAATGCGGGTCTTTTTTTTTTTAGAGAGGTTTCGTCAAAGGCTATCCAACCGAGAGAAATAAAACAGGGACGGACCGAGTAAAGGTTTGAGCCGTTGAGAGTTTAAGACTAAAGAATCACTTAAGAGGCAGACCTCGAGATTGACAATAAAGAGACGAATGGTTGGCACAAAGGCCGGAAGAATGCGCCACTCAGTCCCCACCCTCCCCTATTCACCCCCCCCACCACATCGTACAATCTACCCAAGTTGCTAGGAGATGACGTAAGATGGCAGAAAGCTCGACCCTCAGATATAAAGAGGCAAGGTCTGCATTCCAGGGGTTGTATTGGGTGGGGATTCTCAATTCGTAGACCTTGAGTTGATTCTCTGGATCGATTTAAAACAAGAGGATCGATCAAAGTAAAAAAAAAAAAAATAGAATGGAAATATAGATTAAACGATTTATATAGAATGAAAGATTTTATTTACTATATTTCAAATATAAATGGGCAAATACTTTGTAGAAAAGATAAAGAAAACAAGAATGTATCTCATAAAATATGTCGATATTTTAGGATAATGTTAAATTTAATCAATTGTATAACAGCCAATTTGTTATATATTATATTTATTAAGCCTAGGATATTAATATAGCAAATTAATCTTACATTCAATTACTGTTATTACGTTATACAACAAGAAAAGTGGCTAATTATAGTATAAATTACATATTATATAACGATATACTAATTTTTGGCCCAATATTCCCAACATTAGCTTTGAAATGCTCCTAGTGGCCCTCCAAAAAATCTCTAAGACAAATCAACTTTTTTTAAATTTGTATTTTGTTTCCTCTTGATTTTTTATTTGATATTTTTACACGTTTCGGTGGCCGCGTGGTATAAAGTGCTAATATCACAATATATTAAACTGCCAAAGACTGGGCGATAGGGGTTTGATCCCGGTCGAGTATAATGAGGGTGGGTTTTTCCTCAATGGTTTTACACTCTCCCTCCATGCAAATGTGTGTAAACTTCCCTTAAATTCAACTTTCCTAATCCCTAACACATTAGTGCAATTAGTACATAGGCGTATAACACGAACGGGTAGTAAGACGTGTTGCTAAAATATAAAATATATTAATCCGGCCCTAAAATTAAGGGTAGTTTGCTTATTTAAATTTTACCGAAATGGCTGTAGCTAGTTTGTTCCAAATGGATACATGGGGAGTGCTTTACATGAAACATAGGAATTTATTTTATTTTTTAGTATAAAAAATAATAATAATTTAAAATTGGTTGACTGATGACTATTTTTTGAAAATGGGAAGTTTTAAAACAATATTCTTATGACTATTTGGCTCAAAATTTAACAACTGAAAAGTTTTTCATTTTATTATCAAAATAATATTGTTTTTATTTGTTTTATTTTAAGATAATCTATTATTATTAGCACCGCGTCTTACCACCCATTCGGGTTATACGCACTTACGTTAATGTGTAATGCTATGGTGATTGTGAGATGAAATGGAGGACCTACAGTTTAACGTGGGATCCGAACCACGGTGGAGGTATCTGACATTCCACACAATCACAAGTTGTGGTTAATACACGTCTTGTCAGAGGTGAAGGAAAGGTTTGGTAATCAGATAAACCTGTGCCGGGACTTGAGGATTGAACCCCGGACCTCCAACACAGAAGTCCGACACCTTACCCCTAGACCACCAAGTCACCTAATATAATCAATTACAATAGACAATATGGATAAATAAATTATGTACTATTGTTTCATATAATTAATTACGTGTATATTTGACCAAAGACGAGTTTTATAAAAAAATAGAAACCGACATCTTAGCTCAGTCGGTAGTGTATGTGTCTACTAAGCTAAAAAAAAAAATACCTGGTTCGAATCCTGGCATGGCCAAAAACTTTATAATTAGTGAAATGTGGGTTTACCCTTTCACATACATGAATTAACGGCCGGGGGGCTGGATGTTGTGTCTCTCCTAGATTCTTGATGGGTTTTAGGATAAATAAGGTCATATTTTTGGAAAGTGTAACCTCATTTGCGTGGAAAGAAAATGGAAAACCACCCTAAATACAGCTGACTAAGGTACAAATCTTGATCTCCCTGTCCTCGGCAGTCCAGTCTACTGCGAAATGATGCCATGGACCATTTGGCCACTGACGTGGTATGTTATAGACTTAGGTTAGTTTTAAGTCGCGTGTGGATATCATCCGTTGGGTAAGTGAGTGTAGGCTAAATACGTCAAATAGATGAGAAATGAAAATGATACAGATAGATGGATATAGATGTCGATGTTTTCTTTCCCCAAAATGAGCTCTTGATGAAAAACAGGATCTTACAAACTGCCATTAAAGAAAAAGACCTGTTTTTACTTAATTATGCTGGTCTTGTAAAAAAAAAGATGAAAAAATAGCCAAAGCTCGTCCCCATTTTTCACTAGAATGTAATCAGCGACGCGAAATTAAAACACGTCATAAACTAGAGTGCATGCGTGCTGTTTTTATTTAATTTTTTATTTATTTATTTATTTAAAAGCCAGCCAGTGTTTGCGCTTAAGATTAGCCGTGAATTAATTAAAACCATATTTAATTTTTTTAATTCATTTTTTTGTTTGCTTTTATCTATTACCGGGTAACCTAGTACTTTCTTTTTTCGTGTGTAGATAATAAATCTTAAAAAATTTTGCAATATGCAAATTAATCAGGCTACTTAGCATTTAATTGCTGAAAAAAGCAGGTCTCAGTGGTTATGAAGGAGATAAAGGTAAACTAGATAAACTTTATTTTGATGACCTTGCCTACGATTCCTTTCATTTCATTCCGACGTTTTTAGAAATGTTGATATACAGACCACAGATTTGGAGTTAACTTTGCATTCGATCCTAACAGATTAAAAAACAAAAAATATTTGAGGTATTTAACGTAAATTATCAGAATTAATTGATCATATCAGTACATGAGAATTTCTATGGGTGAGTACGAAATCGCCTACCAAGTTTGCCAGGAAATGTATTTTCACATACCTTCTAGTGTTCTTTCACATGTTATAATCGGCATAAGACCGACGGCTTTACCTCCCCTCCGAAGAAAATAGTGCTACGGATTTTTATCGCTCAAGACCAATCTGTTGACCCCGGTTGGGTATGAACCCGTGATCTTGAAGTGAGAATTTTACCCCAAAAACCACTTAGGTTGACCTTGAAAGATTGAGTAGAGAAGGCATTTTTTTTAACGTTGTGTGATTTATCATGTCATTTCCAGGTGGATACCCCACAAAAAAAATTCAAGATTCTTTTCAAATTAACATCATGGATCGTACCAATGATTTTCTAGATCTAAAACACACAGCCTTGACAAAAAAACAAACATTATCTAGGTCTCTAATTTACACTCTCTGAACCGATTGATTATTTATCGCCACACGTTTTATAAACTAACTCGAATCTATAACAGACACAACATCCAGTCCCCAGCCTTTAATTCATCACTACGAAAATAGAAACCCATATTTCACCAATGAAACCTTTTTCGGCCAAGCCGGGAATCCTACCCTGAACCCTCAGTTCAGTAAATATTCGCGTTACTGACTGAGAAGTGTCGACATTTAAAATATGTTTTTTGTGTGTGTGTGCACCTTGTCTTACTACCCGTTCAGTCCATCCACATATCTACACTAATGAGTTAAGGATGAATAAGAAAAGAATCAATGGAAATGTACTAACATTTCTGGAAATGGAGAATGGCATACATGTTGAAGATGAAGAGCTCTGTGTTGTTGAGCCTACTAAACAACTGTCAACAAAACAAATTGCTGAATATTGTAAGCACATTAACAGGGCAACTATGATAATTGAAGAGAATGATCCTAACATGGAATAAGTGCCAAAGTTGCCAGAGATTCAGAGTTCATTTTGGATTGGTACAAATCACTCTATAGAGAGAGAGGAAACATGCTGCCCGTCAGTTGGGTCCTGATCATTTCATCAAAGAAGTTTAAAATGGTCAGTCTAAAGACCCAGGGCCTTCAAGAGAGCAGGAGCTTACCGTCTAAAGGTCTTCAAAAGAGCTAAAGTCGACCATCCAAGGGCCTTCAAGAGATCAAGAGCAAGATAGTGATAATCCAGATGTCAGATCCAGTTAATTTATCATGCGATTCAAGATCAACAGCAAGTGTACCTGTAGCATTGGCTTGATTAGATAGATTAATTAATAATAATAATAATATTTAGCACCGCGTCTTACTACCCGTTCGGGTTATACGCTTTAAGTACTAATTACTCTAATGGATTAGGAATTGGGAAGGTTGAGCTAGATGAAGTGAACCCGCATTTGCGTGGAGGGGGAGTGGAAAACCATTTAGGAAAAACCACCCCCAGTTCACCCGACCGAGATTCGAACCTCGATCTCCCCGTCCCCAGCAGTCAAGCTCAACACGACAAGCGCGTTAGCCAACTACGCCACCGAGGCGGGTATAGATTAATTAAAATTGTTGTTTGTTAACAAATTTCAGGGGATTGAAGATTGACAATAGTTGTAGGCTACCTATAGTATTGTATTAGTTGGATGGAGTAATAATAATTGCATTCATTTACCAGTTTTAGGTTTTTATTTACTTTTTCCTTTGGAGTAATATCTATGTCACCCATGTTAAAATCAATTCCCTTGCGTTTTCTTGCTACGCGATTATTTATCAGAACCAATCACTCGCGTAGTGTGAGGGACAGCCGTATTACATTGTCCTGGTTTTTTTTTAATCTCAAAAATTGTATCCCCTTTAAAAGTACATTATTATTTCTACCTCCCAAATAAAAACGTTCCTGCGCCACTGTTAATAAGCACACATTAGTCCAAGTGGACTAATTTAAAAATACAAGTTTTAAGTTAGATTTAAATTCTGCCATCGTATCTAGCCGAATATACTTTTTAAGTAAAACAGTCCAAAACTTGTATTGCGAATGAAAACAAAAGTTAAAAAAAATTCTGATACTGTTAAATTTACACCCCCGCCTTCCCCCGGTTCCCTCTTTCTCCCGCGCGTTTACTTCGAGCGTAAGAGATGGGATTTTTTTTTTTATGTCAAAGGCTATTAGGAGAAAGTTTTTAGACTTTTTACTCTTCCAAACTACTCTCTCGTAAATATATATTTTTTATTTTTTTTCTCCTAGGGTTGAGCGTATTACCTGGGTTATTGTTTATTTCTCCTCCCCTTCTCAAACCTTAACCTTATCTTGTTATATTTCCACCCCCCTCCCCCTTTCTATTCCCGTCACCCCCACCCACACTTTACTCTAATGTCAAACCATCGTTATCTTTTTCATGTTTTTACGATCGCTGGGACTTAGATGTCCCACATATTGGACACTGAAAAAAGTTATAAAAAACCTTCGCTATATTTGTTGATGGTGACGCTAAAAAAAACTTTTTTAATTGTCAAGTTTTCAAATTATGTTTTGTATAGTAAAAAAAAAGTTTTAGTAAACATTACTTTACTTCGGTGTCGTAATATAAATACTATTATTATAATCTATGCTTTGACGATAGTAATTTTAATTTATTCAAAAACTTTTATAAGTCATTCAAATGAGGCATGCAAATACCAACTAAATAAATCAAGGTTCGTTAAGTATATATATAAGAATAGACAAACCTTGAACTATATTTTTTGACGATTCACGTACAGCCAAGCGGCAAACGGTTAAAATATGCTCAAATTTTAGGTGATATAAACCGAACGGGTAATAAGACGCGATGCTAGATAATAATTAAATAAATATACTCTGAATTGGTACCCTAAAAACACTCCACCAAACGCCACTGAAAATCTTTCTTACGTAATAATGTAGGTCTGTAGACGAAATAACGCTATTTTACATTTTCATGTCACGCTTCTGAAAAAAATATATATATATATATATATATATATATATATATATATATATATATAAAATTTTGGAATCATCTTAATTTGAATTTTTTCTCGCCCCATCTAAGAAGATTGTGTGAAAATAATAATAATAATAATAATAATAATAAAAATGTGTAATAAACTGATTTATATTCAAATTTGTTCCCATGAGACGCGTATTCCTGAAGGGTGAGCTCTCTACGGAAATGTTGGTTATTGTTGGATTAACCGTTCCCATTGCACATTGAGAACTTTTCAATTCTATTCGTGAAAATGATAAGAAAAAATATATAGATAGAGAAGGCTTATAAAACGGTGGGTAAGGTGAAGATTCCTAGAAGACAAACTTTTTTTTTCTATCCAAAGAAAGTTTGTAATTTGATTTCATTAACTTTACTTTTTTTTTTTAGAACTAGCGAATGGATCTCCCATTTTAAGTAATCTTGTTAAAAAAATATTTGTGAATGTTACTCATGCGTTGTTTGCACAGGGTGAACTTGTAATCTTTGTTATGTGAGTAATGAGGGTGGACTTAGAGGGGAAATGGGGGGGGGGGGGTGAAGTATTTCTAACAGCTTGAGCTTTGACATATTCAATTTGGTTCAACTTTCAAGAATGTTTTGGGTCACCATATGAAGTCACTCAAGGTCACAACATTAAATCGTCACGATCATGGACCAAAAGTACTGACACTCAATAGTTTCCACTATAATTATAAATATGTTCTTCTAAATAGGTTTTATTGTATACTATATTATAGTTTATAGAGTTGATGTAGCCCATGACTAGATAGTATACACAGGCTACTATTAAAACTTAGCAGTTTTTTAAAATAACTACACGAATAATATATGTACTTAGCTCTAGTTTTTTTTTAGAAGTGGGCTTCCCCGAATATCTGGTAAGTTGTTAAGGTGCTGAGAGACTCCCACACGACGTGACGACATGGTAACTACTTACCGCCCATCATTTATTGCCCCCAGCCGTTTGTTTTTGTTGGCCCCCAGTTGTTTCTTTGTGGAGTCACTCTGGGCGTCCTTAGACCCGGCCGTTGGATAACTCATTGACGACTTTCGGACTGTTGGATGTCGGGTGTTGTTCCCTCCGCAAGCTATTTATATTACCTCGCTTGCAAATTCGAATGAAATTTTGAAAATTTTCACTTTCGCTTCGTCACACTTCGCTCCGTTACCATTTAATTTGTCCGGACGGCCTAAAGGGGTCGACACCCTCTCCACTCGACCAAACATCTCGGACCCCTCCACGTACACTATATCAGGTCGACTATCCGAACTACTTTTTCCCGTGGGAGAAAACCTTCCGCGGGCCGGCCGGGCGCTCTCGCGGAGTTTTAAGGGAAACAACGGTCGTCCGATGAAGTAGTGTCGGCACAGTCTTCGGTGTTTGAAATGTCTCGTGTTTAAACTGGCCTGCTGAAGACGGGGAGGCTGGAGAAATCGTTTCCCACTCTCCTTCCAGGAAAATAAGGGTAGATTATCCCTAAAATGCTTTGGTCCTCATCCTTACCCCATTGGAGTAACTATCATACAACCTCACCCCCCCCCCNAGGAACGAAAACAAAGAGACGATGGATTTTATTTCATACGAGCCACGCGAATTATTTTCCACGTCTCACTACCCGTGTATTTACACGAACAGAAAAACGAGGAAATGTACCAGCATTCTCGTGAATCAAGAGCCGTTTCTGGAGGCCCTAAGCTAACAAGGCGGATGCGTTAAAGACGTCGCCTACATGTGACGTCACGGCAGGTCAAGACAGATATTTCCCAGGTAAATGTTTACGACGCGCAAAAAGTATAATGGGTGTGTAAACTCGTCAGAAGAAGAGAGGAAATATTAACAATCCATAAACATGAGGTCTCACAGTGTGAACTGCCCATTTCCTTCCTTTGTTCATTGATGTCTTAAGTGTGATAGTGCTTTAGGATGCAACCCGCTTAGAAAAGTAGCTAAGAGATAGCAGGAAACGTCGTTAACGTGTAAAACACCGCCTAAAAAGTTCGGTCCACCTTTGCTACAGTTTGGACTGATCCGGACCTGGTTCCTCCCTTCCCCCCACCTTCTCTTCTACTTCTTCCTTGACTCTCCCCCACCTCCCCATGCTACCCCTGGACCTCTTGTAGGAAGGACAACCCACATAGCGTCCTGTCAGCGCCTTCTCGCACACTCTGGAAGAATAATGGCGGAACGTCTGTGGTAGGCCGTGTTACCGAGATTCTTTCCCTTCCCCCCTCACCTACCCAAACCTACTTACTGTTATCGCTTTTATACTCGCGACCGCTGGGCACGCGGTTTAAATGTCGCGCTACGCCCCCACCGGGTGACGGGTAGATTGGAGTTCGATTCTTAGCTGGGTCTACTCGAGGAGGGGGTGCGGGGGTATGACGAGGTGTTGTAAAGTGTTTCCCACTTTCTCTCCATTCAAATGCAGGTATACTTCATATACATTCCACATTCCTCATACCCGTTTCGGTGGCCGCGTGGTCTAACGCGCTTCTCTCGCAGTTGATTAGACTGCCGATAACGGTAAGATCGAGGTTCGAATCTCAGTCGAGTGTACTGAGGGTGGTTTTCCAAAATTGTTTTACACATTCCTTTCACGCAAATGTGGGTACACTGACTTTAAATTAAACCATTAGCGTAATTAGTAAATAAGCGAACCCTAACGGATAGTAAGATGCGGTAATATTTTTTAAAATTATTTCACACTACCCGTTCTGGTTAGACGGATATATATATAAATTTAAAAAACTGTATTAGGGAGGATGACGGTTGAATTTAGAGTAATTGTACCCGAATTTGCGTGGAAAGTGAGTGTAATACCATTTAGGGGAAAAATACCCTCAGTACACCCGACCAGGAGTCAAACCTCGATCTCCCCCTCACCGACCATATAATAATCCAATATCACCTCTGAGTGAACTTCAGGTCTTGTGGAGAAAAGTTGTATCTTCGTTCTCTCTCAGTTAACTGTTGCCATATCTCCTCTCTCTCTCAGTTATGTCTGCAGGTGGTGTGCTGGGGGGTAAGAAGGAGCTACTGGCAACATCGATTAGCAAGCGTTGCCAAACTTGTCTTATGGAGAAGGGGAGATTAACCATACGAAAACAAGAGAATGACAACTCTGTCTCCCCGATAGAAATCATGTAGTTCCCCCTCAGAGATGATATCTAATGTAGCAACAGTCTTGTTTAAAAACTTATAGTATTTTTGTAAATATCGGATCCTCAAAACTTTTTTTTTTTCCTTTTAGATAAACGAATTCTAATTATTCTAACGTGGAAACGAAAGGTATAATGTAGTGTAGGTTTACGTCCATTTCCATGCAACTTGCGAACTTTCAACATCCTCTTTCAGACCTCTGCCCGGATAACACTCTATTATAACTTATTATTTTTGTTATTCTATAGCTATTAATAATATATATTTCAAAAGTGACGGCTGAAGATCACATGACTTGATGTATGAATACATTAGCTCCGGCCATGTTATTAACGTTACTACAGTCTTAAGACTTCTCTTTGGTTTTTAAAGTTGAAATTTTTCCTATAATTTCTCCTTGGATTTGAAGTTGATATTGTCCCTTGGCGATCAAGTTTTACTTTCTTTTTTTTATCACCAAGGAAAAATATCTACAAATTAATATTATATTGGAAAGTACATTATATTTATGGTGAATACCCGTTATTCACGCGGCTTGAGACTTCAGTCTTGCAAAAATATATATACACACATTCTTTCTAGGTCAGTGTTGCCCAACTGGTGGCACGCGAAACAATTGCGGCCCGCACTCACTGAAAATATGGCCCCCACAGTATCCTTGGCGTAATTTAAAAGGAAACACTTGGTAGAAGATGTGAAATATCTAATTATTTAAACAAAAATATCTATTTAAAAATTCATGATTGCATTTTACTATGCATTTAATTGATTAATATATATATATATATATATATATATATATATATAATGCTAAGTTGCTTTGTGAAAGGGTGTGTGCGTGAATAGTTTATAATACTTTTTATGAGATTAGTACACTTTTTTTTCAGTAAAATTTAAATATTCCACCAATCTTAAATACAATTTTACTGAAAATAATTGTTGAACAAATAATGTTTATAGGCCTATATTAAGTGTATGGGATTACTAAATATATCATAGCTACGGCGCGAATTTATAGTCATATTTGGCTCTTGAGATGAAACGTTGGACCACCCTGTCCTAGGTGATCGATGGATTGCTTAGAATAAATTAGACATTTAAATCACTTCAGATAATCTACTAAACGAAAAACATTTTGAGCGACCACCATATTGAAATGATTAACTAGAATGAAATACTATATACATACGTCGTTCAACTTAGATTCAAATAATGTCCCCACCAAATTTTGTTAAAATTGATCCACTCATTTTGACAGTTACTGAGTATCAAAGAAACAAATAGACAAAATGCTAAATGCTCAAATTAAATCAGGACCTATCTGCCAGATAAAAGACTTCTCAATGAAAATGGGACTCTAGAAGGGTATCGATTCAAGGACATCGCGTGTGAAGGAGAAAAATAATCATGATAGTAGTTCTTTGACACAATTTCGCGGCTCGTTACATCTTCTTTATCAAAATCTTTATAGTGGGGAAAAGGTGAATCACTTTTTTTATGTGTATATTACCTCCTCAAAACTCATGTTTATTTAAATTAATTTTGAAGAAAAGGTAAAAATAATACCTCCTTCGTACTAAATTTCTCCATTTCTCGTCCTTTTTTTAAAAAAATATTATTTTCTCTCCCTCTCTCTCTCCCCTACCTCTTTTCTTTTCAATTCTTCTTTACTCTAGTTTATATTCGTGAGACAAAACCATATAAATGGTATCCTCCTCCATTAATGAAGCGTAGGCTCTATGGGAAAACGTGCTCTTATATGTTTTTGTTTTTTTGCTATATTCATGAGGAAAAAAGAAGGTTGGAATTGGGGTCGAGATTCAAAATAAACCTTTTTTTAAGTGTTTTTTTTTGCTTAGTATTTTTCTTACCCTTAAATGAAGATTTTTATCATCGGGGAGGCTTTGGGGGGACGGGGTGGGTCTTACGGCTAACATAAATGTTGTTGTGACACTTATGTTTCAATGACGTAATTAGACCACGAGACGAGGCTTTAGCGACTAGGGGGGCGAAGGGGTCGGGTTGGGGGAAAGGGGTAGAAAAGCTTTTATCGGAGTAAAGGGGAGAGTTTATACCAAGGTGTTTGATTGTACAATTCTCTTTAGAAGTAGTTACACCCTATTTAAAACAAAATGTTAAAAAAACTTTTACACATGTTTATTAAAAAGTTTTCTTAGAGTTTACATATGTTCCTGAATTGACTATTTACTCTAATTTTAGATTTATCATACTCACACATTTATAATGGTTTGTCATAATATGAAAATGTACGTAATATAATTTAAAAACTCTAGTAATCGTGTCGATCTTCTTTTTATCAGAACGTTAAAAATAATACTTAAAACATTTTATGAGCATTCTGATAATAAATAATATTAAAAAAAAATTGAGTGGACAAATAAAAAGTAAAATGAATTCATTAAATCAAATAAACATAGGTGTTTTTTTTACTAAGTAAGATAATATATATTTTTTTAAAGTTGGATCATAATTTATTACGGTTTTTCTCCTTAAAATTTTGACTTGTTCAAGGTTCACTTTCATAATGTTGTGTTAGGATCGTGCGAAGCTTAAAAACATTAAGGGCAAAATCTTCTTCACTTTGATTTCGACACCTTCATTAACTGTCGCATCTTCGAAACATTTCGAAATATTTGGAATATAAATGACATATTTCAACATATTGTAATTTTTAAAACATCTACTAAATATTCTAATACAGACTAGTGAATAAATGACACACACACACACACACACACATCAAACGTAAGCAAGATAAATTCAGATATATCCACATAAAAAATATGGAGTGCTCTGCTTTTTTAATCTAAAACTTTCTCTTTGCCTGGATGCATTAAATAAATAATTTAAACTATTATTATTATTATTAGCACCGCGTCTTACTACCCGTTCGGGTTGTACGCACGTACTCTAATGTGTAGTGGTAGGGTGATTGTGAGATGAAATGAAGGACCTACAGTTTAACGTGGGATCCGAACCACGGTGGAGGCCTGGCATTCCCCACATTCACAATATGTCTTGTCAGAAGTGAAGGAAGGGTTTGGTAATCAGATAAATCTGTGCCGGGACCGAGGATTAAACCCCGGCCGCCAGCATAGAAGTCTGACACCTTACCCCTAGACCACCAGGTCTCCAATAATTTAAAAATTAAAAGTAGTCTGATGCGACAGTAACAAAAGACTTACTTCGACTTTGCTACGTGTATTTCGAACCTTTTCTTTGAATTCACCTCACATTTTAAAATTGAACCATTATACACTCTTATAAGCTAAAAATTATTTATTACTATAGTTTAAAAATTTAATATATTTTAAAATTATTTAACTACATAATATGTGCAAGTCAAAAATAATTTTACATGTATATACCAAAATGAAATAAAATTGGTAGTTTTTTTTTTCAATCTTGGTTAACTTTTTACACTAATTTTAATAATTATAAAATTGTTTGATCTGATTTTGACTCCTAGCTCTTGCAGTTTGGTCAAATGAAGGAATGCCAACTTTAATAAGTGCAGCCAAGAGGGCGGAAAAATACAATATTTATTTTTTAATTTTTAAAGCTTTGATATATATAGATATTTAAAAATTCGTTCTATTTGTCATAAACATCTTAGTGTTTAGAAGTACATTTTTTTAATTTTAAAAGATTAAGGAAAACAAATATATGCAATTGTTTAAAAATAATAAAAAAGGTAATAAAACACATCTCCCCAAGGTCAATGTTCCAGACTAATATTAGTGTTTAGTGGGTTGTTTGAGGAAATATGTATTTTCCATGCGCCCTCCCTAATAAAATCGGACTCTTTAAATGCGCAACGCGCACAGAATTAGGCTAGGGGAGGAAATATTAAAATGAACCTAATGCAACCAAATTCATGTTATGAATGCGTAAATATAGTAGCGTATGAATGATGATGATTATTATTATTATTATTATTATTGTAAATCCATGATTCAGTTACTCTCACATTTGGCTAGACTCTCGATGTCGGGGAGATCGTTGTTCAAATCTCGGTCGGGTGTACTGAGGGTGGTTTTTACTAAATGGTTTTCCACTCTCCCTTCACGCAAATGTGGGAACACTTTCTCTAAATATAACCTTCCTACTCCTTAAAACCATGAGCGTAATTAGTACATAAGCGTATAACCCGAACGGGTAGTAAGACTTAGTGCTAAAGAAATTAATGGGATCCTTTGTAGACCCGTTATGTTCATAAAATATATTTCAATTTATTATCACCAATAAGTTAGCTAAAATAATTTTAAGGTTGGCCCGACATTAGTCCCCGCCCTCTGTCCTCTGTGCTTCCTATACACCCCTCACCCCTTCTTATAACCCACTCGTAAGGGTGACTTGGTGGTCTAAGGGTATGGTGTCGGACCTCTGGGCTGGGGGTCCGGGGTTCAATCCTCGGTCCCGACACAGATTTATCTGATTACCAAGCCCTTCCTTCACCTCTGACAAGACGTGTATTAATCACAACTTGTGAATGTGGGGATAGCGTAAGTGCGTATAACCCGAACGGGTAGTAAGACGCGGTGCTAATAATAATAATAATAATAATAATAATAATAATAATATAACCCACTCGTCTCTTAAGACAATATATTTTGAAGTATAATAGGAAGGTATGAAAAAATACCTTTCCCGGCAAACTTGGTAGGTCCTTTCGCTCTCGCTCGTATACATTCTCGTGTGCTGATATATTTAGTCTGTTCAGAAAGTGCACGTTAAATACTTCAAATAAAAAAAATAGGGCAATTTGTATATTCCCATTGAGAGGATAGGAATAGTGAAGGTATATCTTTTGAAGAAATTCACCCGTATTTGCGTGTAGGAAGAGTGTAAAATTATTTAGGAAACCGACAACGTAATCGCACCCTTTAATATTCGAACAACGACCTCTCCTTTCAATTGCAAACCAGAGAAAATGAGGAGTACGCTTTAACCCTCGCGCCCATCGAATGTAGAACTTGTTCCCAAAATACCGGCACATAGGTGATGAATGAAACTTATGGCCAAACCCAAAAATGTGAATACAATATTTTTTAAACTGGCTCTGGATTCTAAAACCTTAATTTGAGTTGTAAAAAGTAGCTACGAGTTTAAATTTGACATGAATAACGTGATGGACAATTTATTTTTGAGAGTAGAAATAAAATAAAATTACTATGAATATTTTTAACTTTATTTTCGCGCCGAAGCGTCATAAAGTCCATGTAGGGCAATCATAACGCGGAGAATATTTTTATGAAGATGAAGGAACGAAAACGTGTCTGGAATTATAATGACCCTATTTAAACTTTTTTTTTCTTTTTAATAAAAAAACAAACAAAAAAATAGGATGGAAGAGGTTCAATTTAGAGGTCGTACTGATTTTTACAAACATCAATAGCTCGCTCCACGACACCCAAGTCTGAAAATCTTTGCTAGAGGATCTGAGAGAATCCAAATTTAGATTCAAGGTCGTTCGAATGCTAGGCTTAAAAAAACAAAACTCAAAAGATAGTTATTTAATTTTTTACATTTTTATTTGGTGGGCGTTTAAGGCACAATTTTTTTATCCGAATGATTTCATCAATTATAGACCCACCCACTTCAGTGTATGTATGGTCTAAGGCGTCACGTTCATAATATATCAAAATTACTATGACAAGGAGATTGGGGTTCGAATCCGGGGTGTGTGTGCTGAAGGTGGTTTTTCCACTCGCTCTCCACGCAAATTCCGGTTAAACTTACTCTAAATTTAACATTCCTATCTCAAGCACTATAGCGTAATCAGTAAATATACCTAGAACCCAAACGGGCATTAAAACGTGGTGCTAAAATATGTGATATATATATATATATATATATAT
>CABFVX010001607.1:18894-152912 GCA_902151425.1 Timema shepardi | reverse complement strand
ATCACCCTACCATTACACATTAGCGTTAGTGCGTATAACCCGAACGGGTAGTAAGACGCGGTGCTAATAATAATAATAATAATAACCTTAAATTGTTTATTTTTTTGCAACTATCTCGTAAGCCGTCGATTATAATGAAGTGTATGTTATAGGCCTAGTAAAAATGAATAGTAGAACATGTTCTACAAACCATATACTTATATTTTTCTTCGTAGTCGTGTTTTCGTACAATTTCGTAGTGAAACATTTGAAATGTGTTTACCATTCGTATAATTTTCCTATCACGCCCAGGCTACTCGAGATTTGGAGCTGTTAGGTTTGGGGAACATTTTCATATTTAAATATTTTTTCCCTCTTATCCCTCGATTATATAGGAGGACGCCAAAAATCAACCTCGCCCCGGATGCAAAATTTACTTCGAGACGCCCCTGTTTGAAATACATACTTGGTTAAAACAAGGAGATGAACTCTCCTCATTACTTTTTAATCTCGTCTTAGACTATGCTATTAGTGTAATTCAAGAGAGTAGAAAATGATTGTCACTAATCGATACTTGGAAGCTATTAGGATACGCAGATTATTTAACTTTGCTGGGCAGTACTAAAGAAACCGTTGTAAGAAATGTAGAGATTTTGTTAGAAACTAGTTAGGAAATAGGCTTAGATGCTAGCGCTGAAAATAATACGTATATGATCACCGAGAGAACACAGATTGAGGGCAATAATCTAGAGATTACTTTGGACAACATATCATTTGAGATGGTTAAAGAGTTTAAATATTTGTATACAATTTTAACTAGCAATAACAATATTTTAGAGGAAATTAGAAAAATGATACATTCAGGAATTGCATGTTAATACTTGGTCAGTAAGTTGTTGACATCTCGCCATCTTTCAAGGAATATAAAACAATAATTTTACCCTTTTTCTCTATGGGTGTGAAATGGTCTCTCTTACCTTTCATGACAAATAAGAGTGTTTGATAGTTGCACAGCGCATACGTTATCATGTGCCCATGCGCACTGATTTGAGATGGTTGGTTCTTAGATTTAATTGGTTCTACCGTGCCAAAGATATCAGGCAAAGTGGACAAAGTAGAGATGAGTTAAACTTTAGCGGAAAAGGCGGAAATCTGGTGATTGGTTTATAGCTCGTTATGAGACTAGGTTTCTGTTCTGCGCTGTTGTTTCGGCGAACGTGTGATTTCATATCAAGTTGAACTTCAGCAGAACTGTTCACACTGGTGAGGCCGAAACCTTGTGATTGGATTAGAGTTCATCACGTGACCACGTATCTGTTCTGCGCTGGTTTTTCGGCAAAGGTGTGAATCCAGAGTAACCCTAAATCTGATTATTCAATTTATCATTAAATAATATTTAGCAAGACGAGTTTGGTTCTGTTCTAGAACTAAGACAATTTATTAGTCATGTACTGATATAATCAGCGGAATTGAGTGTTTTGAAGGTATTGAGTAATAAAATAGTCTAAAGGCCAATTTAACAAGTGATTTTTTTTTAAATATAAAATGATTTATGTGCAAAATGATCTTAATAATAATAATAATATATTTACCTGTAGCTATACTTTTATTAAGAATTTTATTCGATTGTATATTGTTTTCAATTTGTCGATAGTTGTTGACACTGGCTGACACTGAACTAAAAATTCCACGTTAAATATACCAGATTTGTTTAATCTCCCTGTATATGATCAATTGTTTTAGGTGAACTGCCTAAAGCTATAAATATAAAATATCCTTTGGCAATAGACACTAATTTAGGAAATTCCAAGAATTTTCGAGAAAAAAACCCGACTCCAATGCCACACTTATCAAACATGAACACTCACCACCAAGGTGATGACTAAGTACCGAAATAACCAAACATTCATTGAATATAAGACCCTTCACGCTGATGTTGAAAGAAGATTCTATTGATCGATCTGGGTACTCGTGAAAATAAATATTGCAAGCTATGTTGTAAGCTGATAGTGTTCAATCCTACCCGTTTTGGGTTGTCTGCCCTTACAAGGGAGATGAGTGAATCACCCGTCATCCGGAGCAATGTAGGTCCCGTAACACACTTAGGGGCCACCGTTCTGACTCGCTGCACACAGAGGGATGGTTGCGGCAGCGATACCCAATACCTCTTCCCCCTCTTCCTTTCACCACACGATGAAAATTTTGAAACATTTGAACGTAAATAACGAATGTAGTTGGTTGAACTTTGCCTCCCATTACTGTGATTTCAATGGATTACACTAAAGAGACTATTTTAGTATGTCCAAATCATTTAAAGAAAAATTGTCTGAAACACAAATTTTAATGCCTACAAAGATTTGCTTTACTAAAAAATCATGATGCAAATTCTAAATTTAAAGTTTATGGATGATTACAGTTGAAATATAATAAATGTTACCCAAATTAGTTAAAATAACCATATACAACTCTGTGGGATAGCCATAATCACCAAGAGAACGGGCGTGAGGGACATTGGACTGGGTCAGAGTGTCACAAGTTTTGATTTGGATTTTGAAATGGAATACATGAGAAAAAAAGAAGCAATAAAATGAGACTGTTTATTCATACTAAGGATAAGTGGAACAAGTAGAGGAAATTAATTAAAATATGAAACACCGGCATTAAGATGACCTTTCATAGAAACTTAAAGTAGCCATCTTAGTGTTTAGAAAACCTTGGTAATTGAAAACTATGTTATGCTTCTTGGCAAGACAACCGTGCCTAAATTTTATTATTTTATGACACTGGCTCGTAACTGTATTTGGAGATACCTCTCAAAAACATACAATAGGTTGAGTCCGGTCATGTCCTTCTCTTTGAAGTGATTTAAAAGTTTTATAGAGCATATCTTATATGGTACCTACTCATTA
This sequence comes from Timema shepardi, assembly GCA_902151425.1. Lineage (NCBI taxonomy): Eukaryota > Metazoa > Arthropoda > Insecta > Phasmatodea > Timematidae > Timema > Timema shepardi. Next base: position 150,024 of record CABFVX010001607.1, on the reverse strand, counting down.
ATTCACGCTGATTCTTTACGGGGTAGGTAAGACACTATGTGTATAGCTCAAAAGCCACTTCCTTCTTTAAGTGGAGATGTAGGGAACGCAAGAATTGGCAAGTGTTTTTACAGTCTTTATAGGAAAACATTTTTTGACCAAAATAAATACAATTTTGCTTAAGTACAAATATAGAGGTTAAGGTTATTTACATGATGATATCAACAGTTCTTGAATATCTGTTATAAGCATAATATTAGATGAAAAAACATTTTGAATTGAGAGAAAAAATTGTCATTAAATTCCGGGACACAGATTTTCAATAAGGTTTTAGGTTACCATGTAAAGAAAATTAAACTTTATATTAGTACTGGAGAAATATGTGATTTATTTTTACCAAAATATTTAGATATATAATCTGCAAAAAAAAAAAAACGTTTCTCGCCTCACCTGCATCCCAATTTTTATCCATCCCCACTAACTTTCTCCACACTTACCTATCCTTACATAATTCTTTCGGTTTAACAACATCCATAATATAAGTCATACAAGCTCTTTTATTGTTTAAAATCTCAATGTTTTTCTTTTTCACATAATCACCTATAGCATTTAACTACGTCTTACATGGTATACCCATTCCTTTTGATCCACACACACTACAATCATATATTTGCTTTTTATTCGATCCACACTCATCCTCTCAACATGCCCAAACCAACATAATTTGCTTATTTTACATTGACCTCTTGCATTCTTTTTCAAACCGCACTTGTTCAGCATCTATTAATGACACTATCCATACTAGTTTTTCCATATAAATTTCTTATATATCTTATTCCAAATCAATCCCCACTAACTCTCTCAACACATAGCTATCCTCATACTCCCTTCGCTTCAACAATTTCCATACACTGAGCTATACATCCCTTTAATTAAACAAAAAAGTTTATTTTTTTCACACATCCGTCTATATATTTAACAATGTTTTACATGGCATACCTCTTCCTTTTGATACACACATGTTCCCATTATTATATTTACTTTTTTACTAGACTCACAATCATCCTCTCAATATGCTCAAACTAACGTAGGAAGCTTATTTGATATTGACTTTTTGCATTCCCTTTCAAATCTCACTCCTTACAGATCCATTCATTACTGACTCTGTCCATACGATTTTTCCAAATAACTTTCTTAGATATCTCATTTCAACCTCATTCACTTTGCTCTTGTGTTTCTCCTGACAAGCCTACGCTTCACATCCGTGTACCAATGTTGGGTTAACACATTTTTAAAGGCTGCCATGTTTGCCTCTTTTGATACTACTTTATTCTTTGTAATAGTCCACATACATCCAAATACTCTCCAAAATTCACTACCACACCCATAATTTTACCATCTATCCTTCCATTTTTACAAAGAATTCTGCTCAGATAGCCATAATCATTTACTTATTTTAACAGTTTTTCCATTTATACAAAGCTGACAATAATTTCCTGATCCTTCATTACAAAAACTATCACCTTAGTTTTGGAGACATTTAAACATAGATTCATTTTGCCTCTCGCAACATTCAAACGATTTAATGCATTGTGCAAGTCACTTTCATTCTCACCCATTAATGCTTCTTAATCCGCATATAGCAACACTCACACATTCAAATCGTCTACTTGCACAATAACAGCGTCCTTAAAAGCATCCTTAATGCACCTATCCAAGAATATATTAAACAGCCATGGAGACATAAGACAATCTTGTATGGATCCTGTTTAGTGTAAAATAATTTGCTCAAAGTTCCATCCACACTAATATTCGCTTTACTTCCATCATACGCCATCATAAATACATTTACTAGGAGTGCTCCCACACCATACTCCCTCAGAACATATAATAGCCTACTCTTAATCACCCATTAGCTCGCTTAGATCAACACATGTACAATACACTTTATTCCTTAATCCCATACATTTCTCAATCACTTGTTTAAATGTAAATATCTGGTACATGTAACCTCTCTCTGGAATGAAACGAAATTGAACACCCCAAATATGGTTCGCAGTTTTTTCACGCACCTTCTCAATTAAGATTTTCCCAAAAACTTTGACTGGAATACTCAACAAACTAGTTGCCTTATAATTCTTACATTCACTTGTACTGCATTAGCATTTGTGGAAAGGAACGATGACAGTATTCTACCAGTCATTAGGGACATTGAATCGCACCTTTGCCATTGATAAAAGTGGAAAGCTTTATCCTTGAACCATGTGTTTGACACAAATAAGCCTTTTTCTAAAAATAGACTCATTAACTGTTTGCTATTCTCATCTACTTTGTCATAAACATACCTTCCTAACACTTTATGAATTATCTCTTTGGATACCCATCCATCCACTCACAGAACCTAACAATAAAATTCTTTTTCACGGCACACATACATCCAAGACTTCATTGAGCCCACTCCATAATTCTACTCAAACATTCTCGATTTTACCTTCCACCGTAGCATAACAAGCAACTAACATAATTCTAGCAATCCATATTTTCATACTTAACTTTAGAAGTCTATATGGAACCAACTCATGCCTTCTCACCAGCAGCTTAGCTGTCGGGCTTAGGATTAAGCCTACTCCCTGACTTCCACTTTTACCAATCAATCACACCTGACCACAGTGCCAAGTTACCATCACTCGTCATCAAAATATCTGTCCTTTCCCGCTTGGTTTAAAATACATACAACATTCAATTCTTCTTCCAATAATTGGTAAGGATGCTATACCGATCGATGTTGGCACATTTTAGACTGAATATCACAAGTACCGCCGTTTCTCAGTTACCCTGAGTGCCATTACACTGTTCCTACAAACCAGTATCCCTACTATAAAGACCGCCTTGCCGACGAGTACACCGTTAATACATGCCACTACCACTAGGAGGTAAGGCGGTGCTCCGACACACCAGGACACTAACCTATTGGTGTGAATATGTAGGTAGGTTGGATGGGTCATAGGAGGATCTGCATTAAAAAAGCTCAGAAATTTAATACGTAAACTATTCAAGAGCTACTAATAGAGAAGATGAGTGTGGATTGAGTGACGAAGCAAACACATGATGGAAAAGTGTGTGGAAAAAGGAAGGTGTATGCCGTGTAAGACGTGGTTACATTTAGTAGACTATTGTGTGAAAAAAGAGAAACGATAAGAGTTTTAAGACTAAAAGAGCATATATCACTCATACTCTGGCAAGGAAAGGGAAGTGTCTATAAAGTTAGTTAGCATATATTAAGTACGGAAATACTGTTTTTGAGCTACATGTACATTTTCTTTCCTGCCTCGTAAGAGAACGGCGTGATTATGTATATATGTATTTATATATGTATATATATATGTATTTGTTGGTCTGTATGTATGTATGTATATATGTATGTATGAATGTTATGTATGAATGTTATGTATGTATGTATGTTATGTATGTATTTTATGTATATATGTTATGTATGTATGTTATGTATGTAAGTTATGTTTGTATGTCATGTTTGTATGTTATATATGTTATGTATGTTATGTTTGTTTGTTATATATGTATTTATGAATGTACTTGTTATATTTGTTATTTATTTATGTATTTGTTATGTATATATGTATTTGATATGTATGTATGTATGTATGTATGAATGTATTTGATATGTTTGTTTATGTATGTATGTATGTATGTATGTATGTATGTATGTATGTATGTATGTATGTATGTATGTATGTATGTATGTATGTATGTATTTGTTTTGTATAGATTTTAAATATCGCTCTAAAGGAAAGTGCATGAGTGAGCAAGGAGAGAAAAATTGTTAAAGTTTGTATGCTTAGTTTTGTATTCCTATAAATACTTATAAAGTCTTAATAACATTTCAGGTAAATCTTATTTAATTTAATATTTCATTAGTTTGTGCCGAAGTTTTTAAAGGTTTTTGGAGAAGAGGGGTTGGATCTAAGAGTTTGCTACTGGTATCAGGCCAGGTTTTAGAAAATCAAGGGCCTAATTATATCCATAGAACATTATTATATAATAATTTTTAAAATAGAGATATGGATTTGCCTTTATGTCTCATTTAAATATAAGTACGTATAGATGAAGGTAATTTAAATATCATTACTTTTATAAAATTAGAAAATATTACTCTATAAACTTTAATTTAATAATTCAGTAATCAAGTATCAGATGGCTAAATAAAATTTGGTAATACCAGTTAATGTATTAAAACACGATATTAAATCTATATTTAATATAACTCATTAATATATTTTAAACGAAGCCCGAAAAGTGGTATTGATGTGTTAGTTGATTATTTAATTATTATTAAAACTTAATTCTCTTCTTACGTAGGTATAAGTTAAACTAAAATGCTCTTCTGGTTCACCTATTTATTCAGGCACCCATTTGACCCTTATCTTTAGTTAAGTTTTACTGTCAATAGATTTTTAATTTTTAAGGTGGGGATGTGTGGAACACTAGTCAAAATCCATTGTGTTTGCAGTTATATATATTGCCAAAATACGTAAGATATTGCTCTAGTACAAAAATAGTCTAATTTTCTTCACATGATGATATCAACAGTTTTTGAATATCTGTCATGAGCATAGCAGCATTAGATAAAAAAATTTAAACGATGAGAAAAAGTTGTCAGTAAGTACCAGGACACTCTTGACCGATATTATACAACTTTTGAGGTCCCAAAGTGAAGAAAATTGAACTCCATGTTGAAAAAATATTTGATTCATTTTGACCAAAAGATTGTTTTGCTATAAGAACTACAATAAAACTGACCTTTTGTCGTTTCACCTAGATCTCCAAATTATTTGTCTTCAAAATGTAACATTAAATCCAATTTTCATTAATACTATTAATTAGTATACAATGTAATATATTTGTCAAGTTTACATTAAATAATTAGCTTACTTCAGTTATTTTTACAACTTTAGATATTAAAAGTAATTAAAATGTAATTAAAACTTATAATTTTGTCGGGGGTTTCTTAGTAAGTACTCTCTTCAAGAAAGGCTGTTGTACGTGCCTAAAAGGAATTCTGTCAATCCCGGCAACATTCTCAAGTTTATTACGACATATCGACTTACAAAAAAAAGTAGGGATGGATGGGAGGGAAAAAACACTCACTTAGCCACTGATTTTCCTATCATCAATCACGTCCAGCCGTCACCGAGCAAACACAAACACCTGGTCAATAGAAGCGTGGTATGTAGGGATTGAAAGGATTTGGCGAAATTGGAGGAATAGAGAGCGTTGGGGTGCAGAAGGAAAGGAATGGCTATGGGTTCTAGAGGCATAAAGTAAGAGGGAATGCCCATCGATTTTTAGAGGATGGGGTTTGAAAGCTCTCTGTGTGCGAGCGTGTACTAAATTTCACAATGAACAGAAGGACCAAAAAATGGGGGCAAACGTAAAAGGTATACTTTCCCAAAACACGCGGAAATTCCTAAATATATAGGCTAACCTCATTTTCCTTCTAATAATATCTGGGCTATCGATTTCACACAAACGTGTTTATCTCGAAGCTTAATATGTATCCCCAAATTCTTTCTCGACAAAGAATAATTTACATTATTATCACAACATTGATAATATCATGTTTAATTATTTCAAATATTTACGATCATTACAAACTAGGAGTTCCATATTAAGTTTTCATAAAAGAAGATTTAAGTCTAACTAACTATTAATTTATTAGTAGTTTTTAAGAGAATATGGTTTAAATGATCTAGAATGAAATTTAATTTTATAACATGGAAATAAATAAAAACTTTTGAACATATAATATATTTATAAGGTATTAATACTAAACTATAACTGTAGGGCTTTTATTTTATAAGCAAACAAATGAATTCAGTAGTTTATTTTTTTCCTAATAAGATTTTTTTATTATGTGACTAACTTATAATCTGTATGTTTTTACCATGCCTCCACCGTGGTTCGGATTCCACGTTAAACTGTAGGTCCTCCATTTCATATTCACAATCACCCTACCATTACACATTAGCGTAAGTGTGTATAACCCGAACGGGTAGTAAGACGCGGTGCTAATAATAATAGTAATATATGTTGTTTTTTTAAATCTTTGATGAATTTTATTTTAATAAGATACATTTTTGAGGTATGACAGTTGTAAAAGTAATACTATTTTGTGATAAAGTGTGATATTACAAGAGTAATATGGAATAATCGCCCAGCCTCCACCGTGGTTCGGTATTCCACGTTAAACTGTAGGTCCTCCATTTCATCTCACAATAAACCTACCATTACACATTAGCGTAAGTGCGTATAACCCGAACGGATAGTAAGACGCGGTGCTAGTAATAATAATAATAATAATAATATGGAATAATAAACCGGTTAGTATTACGAGAGTGTTAATTTGTAAATTTGAACATTCTCTAGAAACGTTTATTTCTATATCGCTTCTAATTTGTTTTTTAATATTCTCTAATAAAAACTCCCTTTAATTGGTGTATAACTTTTGTTTGTAAACCAAAATTACAATTATAGTTTATTTTGATAGGTGCATAGCCAAATATACCATGTATAAGTGGGATTGAAACCCTTTCAAATACATTTAAGTTGAAAGTTTAAATTTGAATAACATGCATGTCTGAATAGTTTTAGGACCTCTTTCATCAAGAAAATTAGAAATGAAGGAATAATTAATATTCAAAGTACTGTACATCAGATTATTCAGTCTCTGAATAGCTAACTCTCTTCAAATGATCTTGTGGATCCCTATTTAATTCCCTCCTCGTGTTGTTTAGGATAGAAAATGCTATAAAATTAGTGCCCTTTAGATGGAATCTCAATTTTCACAATATAAAATTATCTGCAGGTGCCAAATCTGAAGAATAAATTTAGAAGAAGAGATCAATATTTTTAAATGATTTAAAATTTTTACATCAAGAACAAAGATCAAAGCTACTTATTGATTTCCCGTGCAAATGGGTAAACAAGCTAGTATACATATGTCTTAATAAAGAAAAATTAAGTGTGTGTGTGCGCCTGTGTTGTGTGCGCGTGTGTGTGCGTGTGTGTGTGCGTGTGTGTGTGGGCGTGTGTGCGTGTGTGTGTGGGCGTGTGTGCGTGTGTGTGTGCGTGCGTGTATGTGACCGTTCAGAAAAAGCTTAAACACTTCTTGATGAAATGGAAAATTTAAAATTTGATGTGAAGGTAGAGGGATTGCCCCATATAGCCATAAAAATATAAAAATGGGAAATTTTAAAATGGAGGTGCTATAATTAGAGCACACATTTTAAATGAGATAGAAAATTAAATTTTCGCATACAATGCCAGATAACCAAATAAATCTTTAAACATGAAATTTATAAGAGTGATTTGGAGAAAATGAGGAAGGAGGACAACATTTTCAAAATTAATATAAATAAATACTTATAACTGTGCAATAAAATTGATATTCGGTGACCAGTTAAAAGGAGGACTCTAAATATTCATAAAATTTCTGAAATATTCAATTATAAATAGGAAAATGGTAAATATAGGAAAGGGGCATTAAGAGAGAAAAAACTAGTATTTTAGTATGAAAATTAAATCTGTCTGGAAGGTATAAGAATAACTCCAGGTAACCAAATAAGTCCTAACATTTTATATTTATAAATGGTAGTTAGGAAAATGGTGAGGGGTTTGAAATGTCTAAAAATACTAGCAACAACAACAAAAATGTAAAATTTGGAAGGAAAGCAAAGAGACCACTCCAAATAAAGAGAGTCTGAACACTTGCCATTTTGAATAGGGGGGTCCGTGACGCATGTACCAATCATGAGGACTCTTCAAGTAGCACAATAACTTTCCAGTTTGAGTTGAAATTCCCCACCTTAGTCAACTCAGCGCAAGGAAGTTTCTTGAACTCTGCCTACGGTTATACGTAAGTATTTCCACCACGTAACTGTCAACGAAATTCACTAAAGTTTAAAAAATACTATTTCAGCGTGTCTAAATCTCAAAAATCAAGAATTTTTGAAACATGCATTATTAGTATAAACACAAATTGTAATGTCCATAAGGATTTGTAATACCAATAAAACATGTAGCGAAGCCTAAATTTAAAGTTTATACATGATAATGTAATAATTAATATTCTCTGGGTATAGAATTATTTTCATGAGCTATACTATATTTTGTTCAAATAAATCCTGAAGAGTTATCAATAATATTAGAGCCTAGAAAGAAGGTTGTCAAGGAAAATGGCAATAAGTTATATATTTAGCACCACGTCTTACTACCCGTTTGGGTTATACGCTTTAAGTACTAATTACTCTAAAGTATTAGGAATTGGGAAGGTTGAATTAGAGGAAGTGAACCCGCTTTTGCGTGGAGGGAGAGTGGAAAACCATTTAGGAAAAACCACCCCCAGTTCACCCGACCGAGATTCGAAACTCGATCTCCCCGTCCTCAGCAGTCGAGCAGCTCAATACGACTAACGCGTTAGCCAACTACGCCACCGAGGCGGGTGGCAATAATTTAAATAACCTTTTGTCACTAGACTAATGAAATACTTATTATTCAACAGGACTCATATTAAGTTTCTTTAGATATTGAAAAATTGTTATAAGTATTCAAAAACTTTTTATAGCTCATGAGGAGAAACACAAATAAAAAAAAAAACATAAATGTTTTGCTTTGTATCTACGCATCACGTCTTACAATCCATACGATAAATCTTAATGTTTACACATAAATGGGGTAGAATCGAGAGAAAAATTCCCCCATTTGAACGAAGAGGGAAAGAGAGACAACCAACCGGGATTCCAATCCCGACCTTCCCTTCGTAGGTAGCCCAGTCTATTGCAAGAGTAACGCCTTTGTCCATGTGACTACCATGGGTTACTTTGCTAATTTATTTGCAGTAGACTTTTCTTTGAAATTGAAAATAATATAATACTGGTAAGTTTATTACCAATTTAAATAACTATTTAATCTTAGAGTTATATAGGAGAAGGGAAGTTTAGCAAAAATGCACACGCATTTAATTTGGCATTAGGAAGGAAAATCACACGAGGACTTAGATTTCAAAACTAGTTCTTTCCGACAATGGCTGTACGGTCAATTATTGGAGTAAATATGCTACCACATGTTTGGTTGTCTAGTTATTAAAAATTCTCTCTTGACCTAGGACGTCCAAAAACGTACCCTTAGCGTAAACAAGGTAAAAGCTTCTTTCAACGTGTGGGAACAAATTTAGTCTCATTCCTCTACCATAAAAAAATCAAACAAAATTCTAACTTTGATCATTTTCTTCTGCGATATCATAAACGGCGTATATGTTTGTTTATGATTTTAGTGTAGTTCTACCAAAAGTGTTTTTTTTTTTGAAATTTTAAGTATATCAAGGAGTATTTAAGGTGATTAACAAGATGGCGTCTTTGTCTTATGAGAAAAACTGAACTAAGCTTACCATTTGATTTTAAAACTTAAATTGAATGCTACTGAGATATTAGTTAATAGCTTTCACGTACATTTTGTCATGAACCATATTTTAAAATAATACGATGGGATTTTTAAAACATTGTTAAGACTCCTAGTGCGTTCTAAGGGACCCTCTTTAATTTGAAACGTACGAATCTAGCGGCTGCTCAAATAATATTATCAAATTAACTAAATCAAACTTATTTTACAAGAGTCGGTCGACCGCCAATGGATAAAAAACAATTAGTAGTCAATAGGGTGTGGAGACCCTTGTTAAGGGACACCCACCTTCACATGTGGTTATAAACAGCCCATTAAACCATTTAATTCAGTCATTATAAATCACACTTTCAGGCAGAACACAGCATTATCATGAATTACGAGGACCACTCTGAAGCATGCAGAAATACAGGTAATTTATATTTTATTTCAAATCTGATTGATATGCACCACTTTAATTTACACCAGTAATTTAATTTTATTTACTTTTTGTTAGAGTGGCAAGAAGACGCTGCCCTTCTCCCTCCTCCTTGAACAAAGTCAGACGTCACCACCCTCGACTTACCACGGAGTATCACAAATCAATGTGTCTGTCTAAGCGACTCATCGATAGGCAAGTAGCGTTCTCTATTAGGGTTGAGATTAGTGGGTTTTTTCCTCAATAATAATTACTAATGTGTTTAATTACAATTTTAAATTCACGGGATCCTTACAGATTTGACGACGGTTTAGAAGTTACCACTACCACAGCAACACCACACTGGTTTGGCAAACTCCCCTACCGCAGACGACTAGTGAGTAGGGGTGGGTAACCGATGAGGGTACCATTCCGCCCCACATTATAGCGTCTGCTGAGGATCACTCGCTATCAAGTCAAGATGAGTATCTGTGGCTGCCACCCCCAAAATGTGGTAACGCCCCACCATCCCCTGAGAACAGCGAGTACCTTCCCATCTTATTGCAATGGTTGAAAAACTTCCGGTAGTTCACTTACCTGCGGCCATCTCCACCAATAAACGGGAGCTCCGTATATCCAAATATACCTGAAAAATAATGAAACGTGGGTGCGCATGACTTGAGGAGTCACGGGCCGTTCACACGTCACTGTGTGAACCGCGAGCTCTTTTGAGAATATTGGGGTACGTTGCTGACTAGACACGATCAAAAATCCACACGGAGTATTCAAGGTTTTTACTATAAAAAAAATCACATACACTAATTAAACTACAATTAAACAAGTCACTAAATTAAAAAATAAAGATAATAATTAATTACATAAATTAATAAGCTAATAAGAACACATAAAATAGAATTGAATTGAATTGAATAAATAAATTAATAACTTTAAACCACACAATAATTATTCAAATATTAAAAACAGGCCCAAAAATATCCATTGTTAACACATTTCACAATAACAATCAATACTTACCTCACCCGTGTAGTCCACTTAAATCACCACATATCCCCGCGTACGGCACACTGCGCTAATCTACGTTACACGAACTGTGTTCACTGATCCTCTCCCCAAGCACGCCGACCCACTTGCTGGATACCCTAGCCCACACACGGGACATTCTGGCCCATGCACTGGACAATCCAGCTCACACAATTGACACGCTGGTCCTCACACTGGACACGCTATCTTACACACTGGACACACTAGCTCGTACACTGAACGCGCTAGCCCACTCACTGATCACGCTGCCCACGCCCAGCCACGATATCTCACTCAATGGATCAGCCGGCCCACTCCCGGGCACACAAGTCCTTTTCTCGGACAAGCCGGGCCACTCAATTCACTATCCACAACTCAGACTGAAGGAAGGTATATGGCTATCGCCGACCGTTTATATATAGGGGTCACAGTTAAGAGTTTGGAATTCTCCTAGTTCTAGAATATTGGATTAGAATAAAATGAACTCAGACTCTTCCAAACGTGTCCTTTGATTCCCTCTGCCACCTCTTACCACCTGACAGTGAGACTGCTGCTGCTGCTGCAGACGGAGAGAGAGAGAGAACCAAAAGCACAGTTAGGGTAAACAACGAGAAACGTGCCTGTACCGCTCTCAGTCACTTATCTCACTACACTACGACAGTCGGAATGTTATTGAAGCTCTTATATGTGAGTTATTAGTTTTTTTACTTTAAATTGGTTGAAAATATATTGGATGATTTATGAAATCTGTTCAAACAATAAGTTATAAAATGAGATATAAAATTTGTTTCAGCAAAACTTATTTAGTTGTCAATGGAAAAAAAAGTTTTTTTTGTCTAAGCCTCTACAATCACACTCTTTTTTGCTATATTTTCATTAAATAAACAAGCTTTTCATATTATGTTAGAAATCTGAAATTTCATGATGGAATAATTTAAATTATTTATAGTTTGGCTAAAATAATATTAGCTCTGTTGAAAAGCCATATGGTTATCCATAGTAAAAGCAAGAATATTATTAATTGCTCATTAAATTTATTTGAATTTGTGTAAAATTATAATACTTATTCTTCAAAGTAATAATCAAATTATGTAATATTTATTAATTTCAATGTAGGGACTGCATTTTGAGAAAATACACTAATAACATTATTTTACTCGAACTTATTGTTTAAATTTAAAATATTTCGTATTGAGTTTAATAAGGCCCCTAATCATTACCGGCGCTCAAATATATTATTCTTAAAACAATTTTACCTTTAATAAATTAACATGATAATTTACAGAAACAAAGGAAAATTATACTAATTTTTGTTGATAAATAGCTGACTATATCTATTTACATTGTTGTTTATCCAGTTAATTTCTCTTTCACTAACCCATTTAGTTATTTGTAGCATTAGCAAGAATATTAATACTTGCGAACTACATATATTTCAAAACGTGTAAGCTTATATTTAATTTTAAAAGTAATAGCCATACTTCGGAATAAAAATAGTTTTGTTCTGAAAGAGTTTCAGTGTAGGAACTGAATTTTGACATAATACTTGAGTAAAATTATTTTTCTCTGAACTTGGTGTTTAGCTTTACAATATTTTTAATGTGTTTTTGGTAGGCCCCATATTCCTTTATTATTGTCACTACTAGCATTGAATTATATTATTTTTAATACAATTTACAAATATTTAACTGACAAAATATTTTACAAAAACAACAAAGGAAAATTGTATTACTATTTAACTATTGATTGTTGATGAGATCTATTTATATTGTTACTTTAACCAATTAATATCTCTTTCATTATTAGTAAAGAGATATATCTTTTTTAAAGAAACGTAAGCTAATTATACTAAAGAAGAAATACATTTTTATTATGTTTTAATTTTTAACACATATTAATTAAAAAATTAGTTGGAAATTGAAAATTTGAATATATATGACATAGCATTTTAAAGATAAAAGTGTAGATATTTAGACAAAATAACAAAAATTTTGCATAGAAAGAAATTTGAGATTTATAACGAGAACACACGTGAGGAAACACAATATAAATTTAACTCTCTATATTATTTATTATAGTTGTTCCAAATAGGTTTCAAGTGTGTACTTTGAAGGTAGTATTGTGTTTAGAAAATTAAAATGTGTCTGAACAAAGAATGTCAAAGTGCTTTGTTTGTATTAAACTCTTGTGTTTGAGTTCGAAATGATGCCGTAAATAGCGGAGCAAGTCCCAAATAGACTGCGAGAGATGTACCGCCTCCAAGCAGTGGGAAAGACGAAATGCCACTTTCACTACCCGCAGGCCCCATTAGCCGGTTGGAGATGTATGTACCTGTTACAACCAGGAGAGACGCCGTCACACCCCCACCACCCCTCCCAGCCACAAATGCCGGGGCGTTAAAAATGGGAACCATGATCACCCATTGTGCCGTTGATTTGGCGGTGGTGGGGCCATCATCCAAACCTCAACCAAGAATTAGTGGTCCGGTAAATCAAGTAGGTGAATGTTGACCACAAGGAATATCGCTTTGTATTGGCGAGGAGAGAGTAAGAAAGTTCCGGCCCCTTTTTTTTTCACGTTGTCCTTGAATTGATTATATAGTTACGAGAGCCAGAAAGCGATCGTAACGCACAGATCTGGCTTGAAGAAGAAATCAATTGTTTATTTGGCCATCTCTAAGATCATAGAGTTAGTATCGAGGATCACATTGGGTTTCTATTGGAGAGCGCACCACTTTAAGGAGCTTTGTGGGAGTAGCAATTACTATTTTTAAAAGCTCTTTCCTTCAGCCAATTACAACCGTGAAAACAAAGGAATCATTACGATTCAAAATGGCTATAAAATTTGCCTTGACCAAGCTTTGATTGTTGCCGAAACATTATGTGGTAATGAAATAATACTAGGATTCAAGGACATTAACACCTTTAAACGAAACAAAATTGGTTGTTCGATTAAAAAACTCAAATCTGAGGAACCACACCATTTGGCACGTGGGAATCTTTTGAAATGTACTGAACTTAAAACATTTCAAACTTACCTCTGAGAGAACCTAAACACAGTGGCCCCTGAACATTTGGGGAGACAAGTCCTCTATGAGGAGCCTAGCCCTCCCGAACATTTTTAAGGGACACTTAGATATGTATTTTCACGAAGATATACACAAGCATTTTCATATCGAAATGTCCTGGACTGGTGACTTTGTTAGTAATTTTTCAGTAAGTGCGACAACCGTTATATCACAAAAATGCGTACAAATGTGAATCCACGTGCAAAAAGTGTTATTCTAAAGTAGCCCGCTTCATTTACTTAAATAAAGTGGATATGCTGCTCAATTACTTGAATACGAGTGATGCGTTTCGCCCTAACCCTAACACAAGTGTGGTGGTAGCATCCTACACGGTTATGGAGGCTAGGTTGAACCTATACGGAATCCTTGAGAAATTGATTGTACACAATACCTTTTAGCGTACTATAAACAAAACGCCCCGGTGAATGGAGTCTGCCGACCGGAGATTTTTTAAGTGACCTCACCAATGATTCAGGATTTTGGTCTGAAAGCTACATTAGTGCCTTTGAAAGAGGTGGCCCCAAAAACTACGCGTATCGAGTTATTGTTGGTTGGGACCCTACCAACACAAAATTGATAATCCAATCTCATGGGATCACAATAAGCTATGAACATCAGCGTGTTGATAATGTTTATGTATTGAAGATTATGGTTACTGAACATAATGTGGAACGACACATACAAATACTGCACAAAATTGTTAGAAAATATCCTGCGAATTGATGTAGTGTTTCTCAGAACAGTGTACACCAAAAGGGGGATAACTGATGAATATAATATTTTGCCGTTTGGGTAACAAAGACCTTCCGAACGCACTTGCCGCGGCTAAAAGAACCTTTTATAATTGTCATACAAGAATGACATACAGACATATCATTTCTCAAATATCTTAACTATTTTTTTTATGTATGAAAATGTGCATAGTTTTATAATGGTTTATTTAATGCACATGGAATACTTTTTAGTATTACTCTATTTTACTGTGTAAGATTTCAACTACCTAACTATTTATTGTCACATTTAAAATGTGAATAGTTTTTTTTTACATATTTTTAATGTAAGCTTTATTTGCATATATTTAATTTTTGTTTATACATGTGTTTTAGCTAAACAATTAGTTTGTTTATTTAAATACTTTTATATAGAACCTTTATTTATGTGACTTTTGTGTAAATTAAAATATTTTCCGAATTTTTTTTATTGTACTAAGCCACTGTTCTCACTATGACGTCAAGAAAATGTTTATCGTTTTCTATACACTGAATAAATAATACTTTAAATATGTGAACTGTAAATCACTTTTATTCTTTTCAAATTATAAAACTATTATATTTAAATGTTATTCGTGTTTTAAACTAAGCAAACCATATCATGAATGAATATTCTAACATATATGCTTTTTTTTTAATCTACACCCAAATTCCCCCTCTTTTCCTTAAAATAATTTATAAGCTCATGGTAAGGGGCCAATAGAGCCCTCAAAAATTCCTGCTTCGATCTGTATCAAGCTTATAGCTTATAACAGACTTAGCTGAATATAACACCTGAATGTAATGAGACTTCCTCCAATGATTCTATCTAGCTTAATCTCATCCAAAGACGATCCAAGGCCTTCCTTGGGCGGTAAATCACACCTCTACATCTTTCTGTGGAACACCTTCACCTGTGGAAAACAGGCACCCCATCTAGTCTTATAATATTAAAATCTTCACAGCACAAAACATCCAACCCCATCCCTGGTGGTTGAAAATTTCTCAGGGAAGCGAGGAAAATATACCCCCCCCCCCCNCCTGGTCCCTTGCGAGAGAAGATGGCCCCTCCTTAAGGTGGGATGGAAGAAGACGAGAGAAAAGAATTTTTTTTGAAGTTTTTATAGCGAAACATTCTTTAGGCCAAAATAAAACACATTATTCTCCAGTACAAACATAGAATTAAACTTTTTTCACGTTGTGATATCAACAATTCTTGAGTATCGGTCTCGAGAATAACGGCATTAAATGACAAAATTTTAAATTAAGACAAAAAAGCTGTCATTAAACTCTAGGACATCATTGGCAGATATTCAAAAACTGCTGAGGTCACCAAGTAATAAAACTAAACTCTATATTTATACTGGTGACCTGGCGTTCTAGGGGTAGGGTTTCTGACCTCTGTGCTGGTGGTCCGGGGTTCAATCCTAGGTCCTGGCACAGATTTGTATGATTGCCAGACCGTTCCTTCACCTCTAGCAAGACTTGTATTAATAAAAACTTGGGGATGTGTGGAATGCTAGGCCTCCACCGTGGTTCAGATTCCACGTTAAACTGTAGGTCCTCCCTTTCATCTCACAATCACCCTACCATTACACAGAAGCGTAATACGTATAGTCCAAACGGGTAGTAAGGTGCGGTGCTAATAATAATAATAATAATAATAAATTTTTACTGGAGCAATGTTTTATTTATTTGAAAAAAAAACTGTTGCTATAAAAACTGCAAAACAATGGCCTATTCTCATGTCTCCTTCCACACCACAATCAGGCAGACGCCAATGTCACGAACGTAAATCACGCTTAGTATACGTCTAATGGGGGTTCTGGATTCCACCCCTCTCATACAGATGAGTCTATTAGGATATAGCTGCTCATCAGCCCCGATCAGACGGTTGGTGTTATATCACCCGGCCGACCAAGGAAGAACGATTACTGGGGACCATTGGGTGGAGGGACCCAGTATCGATTTTTTTTTGTAGAACCTATACGGACATATCCCTCTTTCCTACACTCTCCATTCAGGAGCGCATCCAGGCTGATGTGGTGACCACGATGATAGAAATATACTATGTCTCAGACCAGCCACATAGAGAGCACCAACTCCAGCAATGGTATTAACCCCAGTTTATAAGTTCAGTTACAAACATGATGAACACGTTGGAATATATTTTTTCGGCCAACATAATTGACCCATCTGGCCTGGAGTGTCACAGCTTGTCACCAAATTTATCCCTTCACTTGGACACAATGTGTCAAGATATATTTGAAAAAGATCACTTCATATTATTCTTTAATGTTACTGTGATTGGAACAAAATTGGCATGGAACCCTTGTCATATTCTGTCAGGGACTTTTGGAAATGGATGGTGACTGAATTAACTTTCCACAGTTGATTATCATGGATGACTTGAAGCGTGAAGCAACTAAGTTTTGGTCGAGCCTTTCACCAAAGGGTACCATAATCAACCATAATCATGTACCCGAAACAATATATATTCCACCAGGGTAAAGGGGAATAGAAATGTGTTTAAAGCTCACTAGGTGTTGTTTAAAATCCCAGGGATAAAGCCCAGATATAATATATATATATCTATATATATATAGATAGATATTATATATATATATATATATATATATATTCTACAAGCGCCGGATGCTGCATAAACTTACCACGCTAAGGAAAGAAAAAGTTGACACGTCTCAATAAAAAATAATTTCATAGCCATGAGCTCCAAGGTGTAAAATCAAGACGCTTTCTGTCGTGTGCTGCATCCCATGAGCACTCAGAAAAGGGTTGCTCTGATGAAAAAGGCTGAAAATAATCTGATTAACTCTCTTTGCGAGTGTGCCTACAAACTTTAAAAGGAAGAGTTCCGTTAAAAAAAACTCGGAAGAATAAGTTGTGTGCTCACAAGGAGCTGTTGCGCAAGCTGATCTAACGAGGAGAGTGTTGGAAAAAGAAAAGCAGAAAGAAGGAACATTTTTACCCATACCTTTAGGGCTTTTAATCAGCTGTGTATTAGGTTCATAATTCAACAAGTAGATAATGAATAGTAATAAAGATGGTATTGATGTTCCCAGAAACATTACACAGTTTTGAGCAACCCCACTAGAAAGCGGCATTGACCACCAATATAGTGGTATCCGAGTTGTACCAGGAAATGGAAAGGGTCCTCGCTTCTAAATTTGACGACAAGTCCAAATTTACAGTATACCAATAAGTGATACAGTGATTTATGTATTTCACAAAACAAAGTAGACAACCTCAGTATCTTATTACACCACACCCACAACTAAAGATTCTGTATTTCCCTTCCTTGTGGTACTCAATACTGCACCAACCAGGCATGTTATACGAGAACATATTAGTTTCCAAGGTTGTATCGCAATGGTATGCCAACGGGGAAGTGAGAATTCATGACACGCCTCTCCAAGGATCCAACATTGTGGATTTAACTAAAGATTTGGCCAGGGCAAGTAAAAACAGCAACCCGTTGGAGTGGCGAAATATTCACACGGTGCTCTAAAGAATTAACGTCCTTTAAAAAAATGTCAACCCTAAATGCTTGACAATCATGAGAGATTTGACAACCGTGCCTAAGCCACTGAGACAGTCCCAACGACCAACCCTAAAGAGGAATAAGAAATATAAAATATAGGAAGAAAACTGGTGGCTGCCTTTAAGCGCCTAATGGACAATTTGGCAGATATCCACTACGACCCTTCGCATCCTGCAGGGTTTACAGGGGTGGAGACGCACATAGAAGCGTCCTTAAAAGATCCAGTAAAGTACGAGAGTAGCTTCTTAAGCAGTAGCCTTCGCTTTAATCAAACCTACGATAATAAAAAAAATGTTTCCACGCAATAAGTACGCGGTGTCCAGCATTGATAATATTTGGAATTCCAATATAAATGATATGCAAAGCCTCAGCAATTAAAATGACGGTAAAGTGTGTTTGATTACCGTTATCGATGTGCTTAACAATATGGCATCGGCGAGGATACTTTTCTCCGAAACGGGGAGTGTTGAGCGGGACGCCTTTCAGCACATTTCCAAACAAGGTTTACAAACGGAGAAAGGGAAATATTTCACTTCATGTCTCGTATGGATTTCTAAATAAAAAGCTTTGTGTATTTATAACCTGATTACCAAATCTAAAGAGTAACTACAGAGTACATTCCAATGATAAATTCAAAGAGAAATCATGTTATAGTTTAGTCGGTTGTTTGAATTCTCAGATCCTTATAAAGGCGTTTCTGTATTTATATGCTTGCTTATAACTAAAAAACTACTGAATAGATTTGAATGCAATATTTTCATTGAATAAATATATTTTTTTAAATACGTATATATATATATATATATATATAACTCAAATTTACAAATGTTACATAGTTATGTGATTAAAATATTTTATAAGATATATAAAATAAACAATTTACTCATCTGTGGACATTGGAACATTTTATAGTAAACATTTCATTCCATGTTTCAAATTTTATATCATGACAAGATTGGCGAGTCGTTGTATTGCAAGAGATGAATACAATTTGTTTGTCTGTTTCAATTGTCTTAAGAATGTTACTACACTATAGAGATGATAATGTTCAGATGTGTTTGCAGGGAGACGAGAATATGATGTTCAACGGCGACCCATGGGGTCCGCCACTTAGTTCTCTCCACCATGATGAAGAGCAGGACGATGAGATCATGTTGGATGATGAGGACTCATGTATGGGGGTAGTGCCTGTGCTACCCTACAACGGAGGGGGTAACCTTGGATTCCATGGAATCACGACTGCACCCCCTCAAAACTGCAGTGAACTGGAACTACCTTCTCTAACAAGGTCCACCTCTATCTTCTGAGTGTGCATCTCACAATACTAGCTTCGTCCACCCGGTTATGAGCTGTTTGCTTTGGCTACTATGAGCGGTACTATTTTATATAGTGACCAAAAGTTACCATTCCTACTTCTTATGACGGTGTGACTTCCCCTGCACTGCCAAAAGGCACTTTACTGTACCTGGCATCAGAAATTCAACTAGGGCTTTACTTGACACTTCACTCAATACACCTCACTAGGAACATACAACCACCCCCTTGTTGCGATCATTCGTCGGGGAACCATTTATATTTTTCCTATTGAATTAAATAAACCAGTGTTTGCAACAATTGAGCTAGTAGTAATCCCCTTTAGATATTTTATTCCCTAAAAAACTACTGAATTTGTATTTAAATTTCACTTTTATAAGTAAATTGAAGCACAAACACAATAGTTATTTACAGCAAATGGCTTTACTTAATATCATCACAAATTTAAAAATAAAAGCCAAGGCAAAACAATTTAGATAAATGGATCACTAAAACATACGCTTGCATTTGGGTTAAGGGGTAACATAGGGTGTTGACTTAATTAATTGAAATAACGTCAATATTTGTAATTAATAAGTGTTCCGTTAAAGGAGAATGATATTATTTTTAGTGTGTGAGTTGTGAGCATCGAAACAGGAATGTGTGGCTTTTTAATAGCTCATTGATATTTCAGTTTTATCTTTAAAAACTATTTAATTAGTCACTGTTGATATTTGATTTACATTTGGGTCAACCTAAAAGCTCGTTTAGTTATAAACATGTGTGGTGTATTACAAAGTTTAAGGACTTAAATCACAAGTTTATTTATGTTATTTTTTTATGTATTGAAACTTGTGGAGTGATATTCTTTGAGCACATTTACGAGTCAGGAGACATCAGAAAAATGAGGCCGTCTGACTTTAAACTATTAAAATAAAAACAGTTTTCACTGAATAATCAAACAAATTATGAAAATTCCAACATACCAAAATTCATTATATAGGAACTAATTGTATTAATTTGTTTATAAATTAAAACAATATTGATATATTAATAACTACAAAATTGATAACAACTAATTATTTTATTTCATTTTCACTTTATAAATATGATATGTCTTTATAGGAATTACAATGTTAAGCTACAATATAAAACATATTAGTAAACTTTCTAAAAACAAAATTAAGTAAGGGAGCATAATTCAATATAAGATAAGACTTCGATTGGAAAAAGCACTGCTTATTAATTAAGTTAATATAATTTGACAATCAATGTTGATCAAAATTTCTAAACAAGAAAGTTAAACTTATAACAGAAAAAATTATGATGACACAGTTAACATGAAACCAATTTGAAAAAATTGTCATAGACAATGCGAGAGGTTATATGAAAAATATTTAAATATAAATGTAGGCGAAATGTAATTAATTTGGTTTGAAAAATAATAAAAAAAAATTGTTATTCCTAACAAATTATTTTATAAATTCGTATCGGTGAACCCCACAACACCTCATCAGATTTCAAAATCATTGGGCCCCCAAGAATCAACGAATTGGTTTGAAATCCTCTACAGTCTACTCGTATACCCATTATTATGTAATAAAACTCTTATTACTGCAAATCTAACTATTGTTAATTTGACTTATTTTATTTCAAGTAATATGCCAATTCTGTGTGTTGTTATAAATTCTCCATAACATCTAAATTTGATATTGCTTGAAGCTATAAAATATCAACTATATGTTATTACCAATATTTTTCAATGACAATTTTTATTAGTTCATGTGGGCTGTCTCTGGAATTTATTTAAAAATTGGTTTCGTGACATTTTAACCGTGTAATCATTTTAAACACATTTTTTAAATTTTAATCAATATTTATTTATAAATTTATATTAACTTAACAATCAATACTGTAAAGTTTTTATTAGATCATATAGACCTCACATATAAGATTTAATTAAAAATTTTATATTATTTTTTTTCAATCTTAATTATATATATGTATATATACATATATATATTACTTAATAACCCAAACCATTTACTTTCCTCATAACCTTATTGTCTCTATAAATTTTAATTTGTTTCATGTCATTTTAACTGTGTAATCAACTTTTATGTTATCAGCTTAACCATTTTGTTTAGAATTTTTTTATCAACAATGATTCTCAAATTATACTAACTTAATTAATCATCATCACTTTTTACAATCCAATTATTATCTTTTATTACACTATAGAAGATTTAGTAAATTTCAATACTACCAAAAATTAATATTACAACAAGTGCTATATATTATGTATCACCTATTTAGATGAACAACTCTAATAGTTGGTCTTATTTGTATATATTTTCCAAACTCGAAAATTAAATTTGTCAATATAAACTATCCAATTTTTTATATTGCTATATCTAGAAATTAGGAGCTAAATTTTGAAATAAATAATATGAATTCTAAAATACATTCCATGTATTAAAGAGAAAAGAAAGGTTTCTTAAAATCTATGAAAATTAATATTTTAAACTATTTCCGATATATAATTAATCACTTTTACTTCTATAAAATATTTGTAAATGTCACATTTTCCTAAGGATATAATTATCTAATTTTAGCTCTCTTAAAATTATTAATCAAACGTCAAAAATAATGTAGTTAAATTTTAATTCTACACTTGACGCCCTACTTTGTCGATATTTCAATTTATATGCTCTCAAGTACATGAAGTATAGTTCAAATTTTAATGTAAGAGCCTAGTACTAACAATAATGACTGTTAAAATATTCTTGGATATAGTTTAAATCAGAATCCAAAATATTATTTAAAAACATATTCCTTGTCAAAAAACAAAGATCAAGTCAATTATTTCTTGTGTGTTTTCCCTTTGAGTGTGAGTCATAACCACAATGTTTTCAATGGGTCCAGAATACAACATTAAGAATATGTATATATTCTTTATGTTGTAATTATAATCATATCCATATGATAATAATTAATATTCCATTAAAAGTTTTTGTAAAACTCTTTATTTAAATACAGCGTCTTAAACAGAGCAGTTTGCAAAAGTTTTCCAAACGTATTATTCTCGTGTATTTGTTTATTTATGCTTAGTTTCTTAGGATACATCAAATATTTTGAGAAATTAAACTATTGTTCAATGTGAGAACATTATATGGTAATATGATAAATATAAATTTATAAAAGACTACGAGATCAGCTGACACTAATTATTTTATAAATACGACAAATTTATGATTTCTTTGGTAAGTATTTTTACAAATATATATCGCCTTTGCATCACGGCTAATAAACTCCATATAGATGTTCTAGTCAATCTACTAATTTCATTATTAAAGTAGATATTAAAGTAATCAAAACACTTAATCAATTAGTTGTGTTTGCACATATTAGCACTGTAGAAATTAACATTTATTTTGATTATAAAAATTGAATAATTTTCGACAACCCACTTTTAAAACATTATAATCAAATTAATGAAATAACATCTTTAAAGGTAGATATTAGTTTCAAATTATACGGAATTGTGTATCAATAAAATGTGTTTAAGTGGTAACAATATTGTTCAATAAATTACTTGTTAAATATTGTTGTCGTAATCCCTTAAAGTTAATAATAGAGTTATTGATTTCTTGTACATTTAATAATTATGATAAAATAAGCTTTAAAATGCGCCAAAATATGCTAAAATAACTAATCATACCATATGCTATAATTTATAGCGTAGATTTGTAAATACCATTGAAATAAGCAATATTTGTAAACTTGCAAGACACAAATATTTTTTTATCAAATATATCAAAATACTTACTGTAGATGATACTAAATAGGATCTCTAACCAATTTTATAAAAATAATAGATCTAATGGTTTGACTGAAATAATCGACCACATATTACTTACTATAAGAATTAGCAAAAAGTAAGTATGTACAATTTTTAATTCATGAGCACACATGTTAAGAATATTTTTTAAATTATTTAAGTATAAAAACAACCGATTTGGGTATTTTGGAATTGTAAATTTAAAATATTATATTTACACTTAACACATTAGATTATAATATATATCGTTTTATTTATGTGTATTGTTACTCATTTGAATTTAGTTTAAGATATCACATGGACACGAAAATATAACCCAAAATTTTGTATAATCGAGATTAATTCCCTATCAACAAGCTACTCAGTATTTCTAGGTTCTTAACGTTATGTTTCGCTACATCTTAAGCTATGAGTTAAGAATTACACTAAGCATGGGAAGAATCGTAGCTATTTCAGTGGTGGAGAGTGTTCACGCTAAATAAAAGGTCACGTGTTATTCCCATGTCCAGGTTTAACTATTTATTCGTATTTTTGAATGAAAAATATTTGCGTCATTCAAAAAACTTTTGTTTGGAATAAAAATATTTGAAAAATTATTTTTATAAATTACTTTGTAGTTTAGTCTAAGTCCTGAGCCCTTGATTATTTATATGATACCTAGTAAAATACAATATTCGATAATAATGGCTTATTTTTTTAATATATTAAATATCTAGAAAGATTTTAGTTCTAATTTTGGCATTTAATAGTAAAACATCAATTTAAACTTAGCTAAAAATGTTAAAAATTTATTAAAATGCAACACTATAGGCCTAATGGTCACATTTTAATACGCAACTTATAATTTTTAAACCTTGAGCTAACTAGGCCAAAATATGATCTCATAATTAACGATTATAGATCAAACTGGGCATATATATACTATTACCTTATGAAATTATTATTTACTAATTTCTGATGCTAGTTAAAACACACGTGCTTACAAAGTGTATGAAAAACAAATCCTTTTCAATATATTCAATTTGTACTTGAAACCAATGTAATATATCCTTAGTCCATGGTTAGTAAAATATTACATTTTCTATATGAAACATTCTAACATTGCCATTATGATTTTTATTTCAACTTGATTTAATTATAGTACTCCATTGTAGCATCATTACTACTGTCAAAACACTTTTAATCACTGTACTTACATTAAGTAAACTACAATTGTACTCTTAGAACTGATACAAACACTATACAAATAAAAGGTGAAGCTTAAATTGTTTTTGAAATATTGAGTAGGCCTATTAAGATGACTAAACAGGTTGAAAAATAATATATTATTTTATTCGAGATAGATCAAAATGTATATGCACTTTAGGAATTGTTATTATATTATATTATACCTGCCGATCATTTTATTTGTTCAAAATAGTTTAAGTTTAAATTTCATTGATAAGAATGTTAGTTACTCACTAAGTAGCACAAATCATTAAGCTACACTCATACAAAATTATTTGAATCTTAAGAAAGCTCTGATGTAGTAAAAAATGAAATGCAATAATTATCATTTATCTTAAAAAAATTCAAACCATTTAAAAAAATTACTTCTTTATGAATATAATTTATACAAACTTAATTCTTTGTTTTGACTTAAATTGTTCTCTCAAAGATCATGTAAAATATTTAGAAACTATCTATGACTTTTTAAATTCTTAATATGATGAATTTAGTAAATTGTTATAATTAAAGTATCTTAATTTAAAAATCAATATTTAAATTAGGATGATTTAAATCGTAATAAAATTAGTGACAAGTTTTATACACATATTTGGCCAAAACATTTGATAAAAATAATTTCAATTGATTCTAAATAAATTGGCAGTGCGATGGCGGAGGTGTGGGGGTAGGAAGGAGATAGGTAAGGGTTTATAGCCATGATTTATACGTAATAATTTCAAGAGATCCAAATTTTCTACAAAGGAATGGGTAAACTTTATTAAAAATCCTTATACTAGTTTCCAAATTAGTATTACACATTTATCAATAGTAATTGAATAATTATGCTACTACTTATAGTAAAACATATAAAAATGATTTTTAAAGAACATAAACCTTCTATTAACCATAAATATAACGTGAAACTAGAAGATATTATTTTATAATCCTAGGGCTTTTTGCATTTACCCACTAAGTATTATTTTTAAAAAAAATTTAGCACTGATTCTCACAATCCGTTTAGAGTTATTATCCCCACTAAGTAGTTGAGTTGATATATTTAGTTCAGTGCTTTGCTCATTTACACTTTATTTACCTTTAGATCAGTATTGACTTGACGTATTAAACTAGCCCAATCTTTTAAGCTGCACGGCCGGGGTTCAATCCTCGGTCCCGGCACAGATTTATCTGATTACCAAACCCTTCCTTCACCTCTGACAAGACATCTTGTGAATGTGGGGAATGCCAGGCCTCCGCCGTGGTTTGGATTCCACGTTAAACTGTAGGTCCTCCATTTCATATCACAATCACCCTACCATTACACATTAGCGTAAGTGCGTATAGCCCGAACGGGAAGTAAAACGTGGTGCTAATAATAATAATAATAATAATTTTAAGCTAGAAAATAGTGAAAACATGAAAGGTAAGATTACTACATTTCAGTGCAATATAAGGGTATAATAAAGGTCAAAGGATGATCTATGCATAACACATTACCTCAGCCACACATTACGCAACAATATTTAATAGAAAATGTCTAAAAGTAATTATAATTGAACTAAAATTACTGCGATTATAATTGATAAAATACAGGTTCTAATTTTTTTCTTGGCATAATCGTACCAAGCAAGGCCCCATTGTCAGGGGGGTTTGGGGGTTCAAACCCCCTCCCCTGAAACTATATGAACAAAATATATTATATGGCTTTATTTGTGGTTCAAACAATATCAAAATTAAGGTACAAGTACAAATAATGGGGCTGTGTTACCATAAAAAGCACTTAAGAGAGCTTCTAGAGGTGTTTAATATTTAGAATTTTTCCTAGCCTTCGGCATTTGAGGGGTTATGTTACCATAAAAACACTTTGAGAGCTTCTATAGGTGTTTAAATATATACATTTTTCCTAGCTTTCAGCAGTTAGGGAGCTATGTTGCCATTAAAAAACACTTTTAGAGGTGTTTAATATCTATAATTTTTCTTATCCTTTGGAAGTTAGTGGGCTATTTTGCCATAAAACACTTCAGATAGCTTCTAGAAGTGTTTATCATTTAGAATTTTGTTTAGCCTCCAGCAATTGGAGGATCTGCACATCAAAACTCCCCCTTAAATTATTGGCTGGCTACGGCCTTGATACAAAACATATTTGTTTTATTTTCTATTTTTTTTTTACTCTAAATTTTTTATAGTTATGGCCATAAAAATTAAAAATTATCGAAATGTCTTAAAGACTCATATATAAATGGGTCATTGGTCACCACAGTTGAGTTAGTGTGCAAATATTCAGCTCTTTGAGTGCATTGTAAGGGGTTATACAATCTGTTTGAAGATTTAAGAAAGATAAGTAAAAATATAAACTAATAGAAGAGAAAATTAATACCTACAAAATAAATATATTTTAAAGGATATGAACAAATTTTAAATGTGACTTACTAAGCGATTCAACCTATTCGTTTTTACAACCACAAAAATTTAATCAAAAATGTAGTTAAATGTAGCTAGCTTATAGTACATTTTAATATATTTAGGTAAAAGGTTTAATAGGATGCACTAACTGAACTACTTTAGTTATTTTTTTATCTACCCCAAATTTAATGAAATAATCTCATAAAGGGAACAACTTTTTACTGTTTTATTTTATTGAAATACATTTCAATTGGCACATGCGCAAAAAATTAAAGAAATTTTTATTCAAGACTCTCAATATAATGAGTTTTTGACGTGTACACTTCTTTTTTGGTCCATCCCTATAAAAATAAATCACAAGGGGCTAGATCCAGACTTCGTGTAGGCCATTCTGTCAGCCCTCAGCAAGGAAAATGTCCATGATGCCATATTCTCATAAGAATTGCGAAGTGGGGCATGGCTTCATCTTTCATAAGAAAACATTTATCTTTCATTTATCCATTCATTAATCGTAGAAAAGTTTGCAGCATCTCCAAATATTGTTCACCATTAGTAGTGTCATGCAACACTTATGGGCCTATAAATTAGGTTGAAATCATCGCACAACAGATGGTTACCTTTAGTATCTGTATCATTTTTCCCACAGTGATTTTGGGTCCATATCTGCCCAACAATAGCAGTTATGGTGGTTGACAACCTCCCAACGTGACACAACCCAACGTAAAACACAGATTTATTAGACCATAAAACATCGTTAAACAAATCGGGTAGATCATCTTTCCATCCAAGCATTATTTATAAAAAAATTCATTCTCCAGTCGCAGTCCTCATCAAACAGTTGTTGAACATAATGGGGCTTCTAAAGTCAAAAATGTAGCTCGCTTCTTAATATAGTCATAAATGTGTGACGTGACAATTCACCTTCCCTAACAGTCTGTCTTGTCGACTTTGAAAGGATGTGTTGAAATATGGCTCGAAAAACATTCACATTGTCTTCCGATGTTGATGTTGAGGGTCTTCCAGATCACCTTACATCATTCACACTACCCGTTGTCATTAATTTCATATGACAGTTTTTTACTGCCTTTGGGTTAAGCACTGCATTTGTACCTCACTGTTGCTTCCACCAATAGTGACTTCCGAACTTCATACCTAGTGGCAATCATAACTCGTCTTCAACACTAGGTATACCAGCCATTTTCAGTTTTCACTCAACTAGTCCGTGAACATAATAAATAGTAAATATTAAATTACTAAACAGTGCCAACACGTCTGCGAGAGCTAATGCAGTATCTCAGTTAATCTGATTTTAAAAATAGGTATTGACTTTCCAAACATGCTGTATATTATGATCCCCAATAAAGTTACATTCTTACTTTATTGTTTATGAGGTTAATAAAATGCGATGGTAACTTGTTCAATATGTATGATGGCAAAGCAAATGTATAATATCTTAATTAAAAATATCACAACACTAAACTATCAGGAGAGCCCAAAGTATGGACGACAATGATAAAAACACAACATTTACAAAATATATCTGAAATAGACGAAATATAACTAGACGTCACCGTTGAACTGTCTGGTGGCTAATAAGTAATATCATTTTGTAGTTAATTTAGAATTAAGAAAATTGTAAATGGTGAAAATAATAGTTGGTACTTCCGTAGATTCAACTCAGGAACGTTAATATTTAGACAATACACAAAAAAAATGACTCTCCTAGTTCTTTGGGTCGCGGTGAAACCAAATTATTGAGTGTTTACAGTGGTTTTGTCTAGATGTTCTTTGTTTCAAAGAGAGATGGAATAATAGTTATTATGGACCTTCAGGATGGTCATCTTTGTGCAAGAGAGATCAATACCGTCAACTGTGAACTTCAGGAGCTATACAATGTAGACAGCAATGGATATAAAAAAATCCTTTCTGCGACCAATATTGTAATAATGGGGAATCGCAATAAGAGATTTGTGAAATGTATACGGTACTGCCTATGGTAAAATTACATTTAAAGTGAGAGGAAATAATGTTTTCAACAAAAGACACTCAATGCATACATAATATCAACCTGAAATTATAGCCCATATGGTCAAGCGTGGTTATAAAAGAGACTGAATAAACAACATTTTGATACGCACGATAAAAGGAAAGTATGATGTATTATGTAACCATAATATATTATGCAAAAGTGACTGCGCCACCGAGCACAATAAAGACATATCGTCTACTGTTTGACGTCATATCAGGTCCAGAGTGGTGGGTGGTTTCTCCAACAATCAACCCACCCCCTCATGCCACAACCTATTTATTTCACTTATGCGTGCAACCTGAATTAGCAGTAGGCGTTTTATTATTTATATATATATATATATATATATACGCATATATAAAACTATTATTTTATCTGAATAAATTTTATTCCTTGTTTTATAAATAACGATTGACACTTTTTACCATGTCTTTGTTTGAATTATTTCATGTTCATTTTTAGATATATAGAAGCAAATTAGATTTATGAAAAAAGAGGTGTGTGTGTATAAAACATTTGCAGAAGTGGATGATATACATTAGAGATTATATACTAGCCTTTTCAAAATGGTCATGCCTCGCTATCAAGTTTGAGTTTCCAAATGCTTCCATCGGATATTCAAGTTTAAGACACATCACTTCTTTTAAGCTTCTTTCGCTTTCCCAAGAGGCCACTTGCTTCTACTTAGTTCACCTTAGCCTGAAAGGACTATAATATATTGTAATCATAATTCATTAATCCAGTTAATCTGAAATTGAAATGTCCCTGGGATGAATATTATAGTAAGGTAGGAGGTAAATAATAATGGTTATAATATATTATTATTTATTATATTACAAAAGATTATTAAAAATTTTAATTATTTATTTTATTTATAATAATAATTATTATTATGCACCTCATTTGACTACTATAAAATTTATCCCAGAACCATTTCCTTTCAATGTTTTAATCGTTCAAGAGAGTGGTATTACGTCTTAAGTATTCAGAATTGATAGTCACGGGTGGTTACATTGATGTGTAATGCATGGCCCAACATACATTAGTGTTGCAACGATTAGTGAGAGGTGAGCACTCACTGTCACGGGTGGTTACATTGATTGTGTACGAAGTGTCTTAACATCCATTAGTGTTGCAACGATTAGTGATATGTGAGAATTGACTATCACGGGTGATTACATTGATGTGTACGAAGTGTCTTAACATCCATTAGTGTTTCAACGGTTAGTGAGAGGTAAGCATTGACTATCACGGGTGATTACATTGATGTGTACGAAGTATCTTAACATACATTAGTGTTGCAACGATTAGTGATATGTGAGAATTGACTATCACGGGTGATTACATTGATGTGTATGAAGTGTCTTAACATCCATTAGTGTTTCAACGGTTAGTGAGAGGTGAGCATTGACTGTCACGGGTGGTTACATTGATGTGTACGAAGTATCTTAACATCCATTAGTGTTTCAACGGTTAGTGAGAGGTAAGCATTGACTGTCACGGGTGGTTACATTGATGTGTACGAAGTGTCTTAACATCCATTAGTGTTTCAACGGTTAGTGATAAGTGAGAATTGACTGTTACGGGTGGTTACAGTGATATGTACAATGTTGCTCACCACCCATCAACGTTACAAAGGTTATCTTTTATCTGTGAGCTCTAGTTGTAATATCACAGCGTATTATTAACATAAGTTATATTTAAGGATCTCTTTGGTTAAAACAGGTTGAATTTTTTGGAATGTAAGAAAAAGTAGCTTATTATTATGTCAACTTGTAATACTCTTAGTTAAAACAAAACCAACCACGGTTAGCTAACGCACTAGTTCTGTGTAGAGCTAGAATGCCGAGGACGGGGAGATAGAGTCTCGAATCTCACTCGGGTGAACTGGGGTTGGTTTTTCCTAAATGGTTTTTCACTTTCTTTCCATGCAAATGGGGGTTCAATTCCTCTATATTCAACCTCAATCTTATAGTTACGTTCTATTAAGTTTGAAAAATATTGGGTAAGTCCTGTTAGGTTTGTTTAGGTCTTGTTGGAATATGTTTGGTCTGGTAAATAGGGATTAATTTTATTCAAGATGTATGTATTTCTAAATAAATACTATTAGGTCTATATATTGGTACATATCACTGGGTATTTTGTAATATTTGGGAAAGAGTAGTATATTTTAATTATGGCTAGAAGCAAGGGCGTAGAACGGTGAGGGTCCAGGGTCCGAACCACCCTGGAACCCTCTGAAATGTGCTCGACGCCCCCTTAAAGGGGCATATAAAAACCTAATTCCGAAAAATTGAAAAATGACACCTGAACACGGGAATTTAACCCAGGTATCAATTTTCAGATTATGATCTCTAGATGGAGTAATCCCCACAAAAATCATAAATAATAGCTTTGGCTATTTGATTCTAAAAAAACCTAATATTTAAGTTTTCTTACTCTTACTACAGTTTTAATAATTTTATATGTCATCAAACAAATATTTGTTAGTGAGTTTTTAATATTCGCCTTCAATATATACCTTGTAAAACTTCAGATTGCAAAATTGGCCCTATCAACATTTCAAATACTGTACTTCTTATCTCATACATTCATATTGTATTGAAAAACAAGGAAAGTTTCTTGGAATAAGCAGAGTAAGTGGGGTCTAAGTAAATGAGGCAAACACTTTTGCTATCTCTTGTATGATCTAACTTAAGGAATCACCCTAATAAAAGAGCTTAAAAGAACAACTGTCAGAAGCGGAGTTTGTAGCTTATATAAGTAGGTTTACTCCCCTTCCCCCACCCATTATCTCAACATACCTACCTACTCAAAACATTATTTGCTTACTATGAAAAAATTGAAAGAAAGGGCAGGGTTGGAGGGTCCAGACTCCCCTAGAATTTATTAATGGACTATTCTCACCCTAGAAATATGAGCTTTCTACGCCCTTGCTTGGAGGCAAGCTCAAAGTTTACCAAATATTAAATAATAATATTTAGCACCACGTCTTACTACCCGTTCGGGTTATACGCGCAAATATTAAAGAAACATAACCATATTGATTCCTTTTGTGCGTTTTATTTACACTGAAAAATAACAGGTTTATCAGTGGTGTAGCTAAAATTATGAAGAAGGGGAGACTTAAAGGTTAGTTACAATCGTCTTAGCTCTAGCCAAGGCCGTGGCTGTGGGGTGGGGGGTGGTTGGGGGTTCAAACCCCCCGCGAAATTCTATGAACAAAATATATGTGGCTTTATTTATGGTTCAAAAAATATAAAAATTAAGATACAAATACAATTTAGGGGGCTGTGTTACCATGAAAAGCACTTCGGATAGCTTATAGAGGTGTTAAATATTTAGAAATTTTCCAAGCCTTCGGCAGCTATGGGGTTATTTTACCATGAAAAAAAATCACTTCAGAGAACTTCTTGAACTGTTTATCATTCAGAATTTTTTCTAGCGTCCAGCAATTGGGGGATGTGCTCACCAAACCCCCACTGAAATTATTGGCTGGATACGTACGGCCTTGGCTCTAGCCGATGGTTTAATAATATTATTCACTGATATTTGTTCATACGACACGTCAAATTTATAAAGACACTTTGAACAATACATATTTATCAGCCTATCTCCTTCCATTTTTAACTTAGATAGAAACTAAATAAATATATTTGAAGTAATTTTAGCACGCATGTTTTACAAAACTTCGTCTTCAGAGACAAAGTTAAAATTAAATAATACTTTTTAGTAAGGTCCAAAGTGAAAACGGGTAAACTAATTGATTTCTCATGTAAATACTATAATTTAAACTAAAATCTTAGTTCTGTTTTTTAATTTACTTGGAATGGATTGTGTTCTTTTTACGTGAAATAGTTTTTACTTAAGGTCTATGTGGGTTAACTTTTAAGTCCGGTGTTAGGGTAGGTATTCATGCCTGTTTATCTTTATTAAAAATCTGTCCTTGAGCACAAACATGTTCCTCAACGTCATTTTCTTCTGAAACTTCCCAAAAACACTCATAATTCCACACTCCTTGACAAGATTTAAAAACGCACCGTTGCCAAAAATAATTTTAAAAAAACTTTTCACAAAATATTGCATATAATTTTGATAAACTAACATTTAGAAGTTTAAGATGTTTAGTTTAGTATTGCTTACAATATAATTGTTTGTTTAGATGCATAATGTTAATAGTAATACCAATTTTTAAAGATGTTATCCCGAATAAAAACACAAAACACAAATACAACTTGACAACTCTGTTGAGACTAACTTTTTCCTGAGATTAGTAGAGGTACTCCTGGAGTAGGAATAGATGCGTGGGAGTCTGAAAGGAGTAATGCCAAATAGACGAGACTGTATTTGCTACAAAGTGACGCGAGTTTTCAATAGTTCTAAATTAGCTTATATGTTTTAGCTAGCCCCACGTATTACTACCCGTTCGGGTTATACGCTTAAGTACTAATTACTCTAAGGGGTTAGGAATTGGAAAGGTTGAATTTAGAGGATGTTAGCCCACAGTTGCGTGGGGGATAGTTGAAAACTATTTAAGAAAAGCCACCCCTAGTTCACTCGACCGAGATTTAAACCTTGATCTCCCAGTCCTCGGCAGTCTAGCTCAAAACTAGGGAAAGGAAGGGGGAATGGGGGATGACCAATAACGAGGCAGAGCTGTCCAATGGAAGTCACGTAGCCACATGAAGAGGGGATGAGACGATGTGCGCATCACTTGTTTCAAATTAAACGGCGCTGTTTCGTTCTTAACTAGCGTCGCTCAAAAGGGACAGTTTATTCTTTGAATGTGCACGCCATCATCGGCTGAGCTAGGTGTGAAGATGGTAAGTCAACCGCAGTAACACTACAGCTAAACAACCCTAGTTACTTTTTTATTTGTTGTTCGAGTGTAATAATACTGCACTTATGTGAGGGCTAGGATCTATTAGGCCGTCACATTCTCAGTATATAGTTTAAATTCTCTTGTAAAGTTGATTCTTGCATTCGCCCTTCAAATTCACCCGGGTGAATATCTAAATGATTTTCTTCTATTACACTTGATTTTGAAGGCGTCACAAACATAAAAATTAATCCAGACATTGTTTGAGCCAACTGCTCTTTCGTCTTATTATCTTTTCTTTGTTGGAGTCCACTGGGTTTATTTCGATTCATGGCTGCAAAATGTTAAAAGCATATTTTCTTCTATAAGTTTGACACTTGTATATATTTTATATTCTATACTGAACATGTCCTACTTGTCAATTAACCCAACTAAAGTTTTAATATTATTCATTGTTAATGGTAGTAAGGAGATATTTGAGATTAAAATTAAAGGGTTAATATTATTCAATGTTAATTATAGTAAGTAGATATTTAAGATTAAATTTAAAGTTAAATTAAATTGGCTCAAAGCCAACTCATACGTCTTTGTAATATTTTGATAAGTCCAAAGCAAAATAATGGAATCTAAAATATAGAAACGTAGCCCAAATAATCGTCAGGTCATATTAAATCAAGAACAGTTAAACGTGAAGTCCAGAATTCGTTCAAGTCTATAACACGAGGAACACCAAACAGAAAAATAAGCTAAGTGAACACGGAAAATCTGGTGAAAGGCTGGGCCACAACTTGTAAGACCCAAGGAAAGGATCAGAGGATCTTATATTTCCAACTACTGCTAAGCTCACATGTGAGTGGTCAAAATAGATACCACATTTTCCATCCTTCCAAGCCACATAATTCGGTAAACTAGTTGGTGTTTACGGTTAACATTTTAAACTAGAAATTCGTATCTCAGGGTGAACAAATAATATTCAATCAAAGCAAAAAAGTAAATATAGAATTTCAGGTGATAGGATGGACCTCATCGTAATACTCACGTGAGTGATCAAGAATACACAACCACACTTAATTATATAGAATACAAGCTAAAAAGTTATATCCAAGAAATATAATCTAGTAATTCACATTTGTTGACAGAGAAATTAATATACTAGAAACTTAGCCTATATACACAACCAAACAGATTTGGAATTATGTTTGAAAAATAAATATGTTGCCCTTGCTGTTGAAGCAACACAGTTACAGTACATGCTGTTGAAGCAACACAGTCACAGTAAAACACAGTTGCAGGCTAGTTAAGTGTTGACGTTCCTTATCATGTACGCAAAGCTTTCTCTCACGCGCGTGGGCAGTGTGTAAGAAAGCTGTCTGCCACTGCGTACATGATATATAGGACATCTTAATGCCAACATTTAAAGGAGTATATTCCCCCTCACAAATCTACGTGAAATTATATGTCAGACAACACCCCATCTTCACATTGTCACTTACTAACAAGACTCTTAACGGTTTTTATTGTGGGACCTTTTCCTTAGTTTAGAAAATTTAGATGTTATTTTGCTAATCTTTAATAGTAATTCAGCTCTCCCGATGTCACCCTCCTAGCTGTCACCCAGGGAGGACCGAACCCACACCCACCATCCTTCCCCACCTTTATACATCGCTCCACTTAGTAGACCTGACCAGAATTATAAACCTGATAATCCCATTATCGAAAATTCAGTCTATTGCAAGACTCACACCTTAGACTACTTTACAACAGAGCTATTCATTTGGTGAAAATAGAATAATTCACATCAGCAACCTAGGGTCCATCTTAAATATTAAGGGTGGTATTCACCCCTAATGATAGAGCTAAAGACAACTATTGTGTGAAATAGTATGAAAAATGATTAAGGTATTACAACGAATCTTTGTATACTACTTATTGAAACGTTGATCATTAATAAAATAAATGTTCTGTTACCGTTATCCACCCCCATCATGTAAAAAAAAGGGGGGAGGGGAAGTGTCGTAACACTTTTCTGCAAAAAAATATGTCAGAGTAGATATTACTAATTTGTACTTAAGATTACAAAATATGAAGTGAGAATTAACAAAAAAGGTGTCTTGGAGAAACTGTCTAGCTTTCTCCGTTTTCGAGATAATCACTACAAGTTTGAGCTCAGATACAAGTGTAAATGCCTGCCAGGTAGGCAACCAGAATTGCAGTGTTACTTCTCACTGCAGTCGTTTAACAATTTTTACCGGCACGTGTGACTATGTATCACGTACATTTGATAAACAGGGCTGGTTTGTGTGTTATGATGGAGAAGCTCAGATACTTTTCCTTCTTAATAAGCTCCAATGTTTTGCTATTTATCGCATTAGTAAGTTATTGCTTACACAGTTCACACTTGGGTGGGATTTTAATCATTACACTCACTCGAGTATTGAAAGCTAAATTAAGAAATACTAATTGTAGTGCTTGTATGTTTTAGTTCCTAGCTTCAAAAGCATATTCATAGCAAGTGTTCAAAATGGCGGCCCCTAACATCATTGCAATAATTGAGGTGGTGTATCAATGACTGGCGTAATCTTTCGAAAACACGTGGTGTTTCTTAAACCTTATCACATGCAGCACCTATCCTGGCTAACAGGTCTTCCTCGGATTCAATGGTTGTCTCGTACACCAAAGCTTTGAAAAAGCTCCACAGAAAGAGGTCTAACGGATCAAGGTGAGGAGACAGGCTCCCTACCTGGCAAGAATTAACACTTGTCTTTGAAATCAAACATGCATGATTATCTCGGAAATCGGGGAAAGCTAGACAGTTTCTCCAAGACACCTTATTTGTTAATTTTTACTTCATGTTTTGTAATCTTAAGTCAAAATTAGTAATATCTACTATGACATATTTTTTTGCAGAAAAGTGTTACGACACTTCCCCCCCCCCCTTTTTTTACATGATGGGGGTGGGTAACGGTAACAGCACATTTATTTTATTAATTATCTAGGTTTCAATAAGTAGTATACAAAGATTCGTTGTAATACCCTAAGCAGTTCTCATAATATTTCCCACAAGTCCTATTTAGCTCTAGTTTTAGCGGTGAATACCGCCCTTAATATTTAAGATGGACCCTAGGTTGCAGATGTGAATTATTATATTTTCACCCAAGGAATAGCCTGCCAAAGTTTGATGCAATGTTCTAGATACACGTTGTATATAAACCTTACCTATTTCTATTTTGAGTTTTACCCGCCTCGGTGGCGTATTTGGCTAACGCGCTTGTCGTGTTGAGCTCAACTGCTGAAGACGGGGAGATCGAGGTTCGAATCTCGGTTGGGTGAACTGGGGGTGGTTTCTCCTAAATGGTTTTCCACTCTCCCTCCACGCAAATGCGGGTTCACTTCCTCTAATTCAACCTTCCCAATTCCTAAACCACGAGCGTAATTAGTACTTAAAGCGTATAACCCGAACGGGTAGTAAGACGCGGTGCTAAATAATAAATATTATTCGGAGTTTTCATCTAAGTGTAATTACATGTAGGGTGACCTGGTGGTCTAGGGGTAAGGTGTCAGACTTCTATGCTGGCGGCCGGGGTTCAATACTTGGTCCTGGCAAAGATTTATCTGATTACCAAACCTTTCCTTCACCTCTGACAAGACATCTTGTGAATGTGAGGAATGCCAGGCCTCCACCGTGGTTCGGATTCCACGTTAAACTGTAGGTCCTTCATTTCATCTCACAATCACCCTACCATTTCACATTAGCGTAAGTGCGTATAACCCGAACGGGTAGTAAGACGCGGTGCTAATAATAATAATAATAATAATAATAATAATAATAATAATTACATGTATTTCAATAATAATTGACATGTGTTAGACCTAGATCACAAATTGTAATGTTTTATTTTAATACCTCTGTAAAACATGATGCAAGATATAATGCAAAAAATAGAGCTAGAAATTTAACAGTCTTATCAAACTTTATTAGATATAAAACTAATTTATTAACCTGAACTTAGGAACATTATTAAGTTGGAGCTTTTCAAAACACAGTTTAAAGAAAGAATACTACTCAAGTTAATTGCGTAACTTTTTCAAGACACTTTAAAATACATCAACTATTTTGTATTTATAGTAATACATTTTAATTTAGTGAATAATACTAATTATAACTTCGTTGACACTGAGAAATTATAAAAATATACTTGATAAAAGAATTCAGAACTACATATATATATATATACAGTCGAACTTGGTTATAACGCCCTCGGCTATTCCATCAACTCAGGTATAGCGTCTTTTCTTTCAGCATTCCGGTCAAACTTTTATCTATTAACGTTATGAAAAAATACTGTTTTAGCGTCACTACTACTTGGTTGTAGCGTCAACATTTCTTAAATAGTTTCCTTTAAATTGTATTTAAATGTACGTATATGTAAAAAAAAACTGAAAGAACTGCCATTTCCTACAGAGGTATGTCTTATAACAAGCTGGGAGTGTACTGGTCATACATTGCGCTGGTCTATAATAGACTCAATGACAAAACAAAGTCATGGAGAGGGTTGCGGGAATCGTGGGCTTCTCAAGGTCAAAATGAAGAGAGGAATAACACTCTTTCATTGTCACTAAGGTGGCAGGAACTGTTTTGTGTGCTCTTCGAAGCTCAATGCCAAAGTGTTTTTTACGTGTTTTAAGAGTTCAACCTTAGTTTTGGTAGGCTTTGTGTAGTCATTTGGTAGTCATTATACGTACATTCCGAGAGACGTCTGCCGATTTGTTGAATTCAGTGCAACAGCTATACAACACGACAGAAATAATTTATTTTACCGAAAGGAGAGTTTAAAAAAATACATATGACATCGGGGAACCGGCCTAAATGTACGTTATGTAAATACAATACATGTTTTTTTTAATATTTCTCATTTGTAAATTAAATGCATTTTGAAATTTGTGAAATGTACCTTCTTACAATCTATTAAAAGTGTTCTCTTGGTACCTCTTTTATAACGTCACTATGACGTAACGTACACATTTATTTTGCCCCTTTGATGACGCTATAACAGAGTTCGACTGTAGCTCATGTCCATTAGATGTGGTAATGAAGGTTATATAGTGAAGAAAAGTAGTCTCAGGAAAATGTATTATATTCTTGTCAATGAATGATTTTGAATACATTAAATAAATTTCTAAAGCATTTTTTTTAAATACTAGTATACTTTGAAAACAATACAGACTCATCAATATTTTTTATTCGTGTAGATACCATTGTATTGTATATTTTTAAGACAAATCCTAGATATTAAAATGTATGCTGGAATAGAGGGTTTTATTTATCTTTACTAAAAATATCAAATATCTGTACTAAAAACTATACTACATAAATTAGATGGGTAATTATTATGATTGCACTTAAATGAACTTTAATGAGCGGTCATCTTTGCACAAGTATAAATCCAAAAGGTTCGTTAGGCCTACTTTGTTCATGTATTTCCCTAGCAAATCTATTGGGAGTGGAAAACTTTAATAAAGAATTTTGACTTATAATATTTATAGTAGATTCTAACAAAGTTTCTGATTTTTTTTAACTGGCCATCATCTAGTAACAAATAAACAAATTATGATGGAAGGGGAGATTTACTGTAATTCCCTTATGCTGTTGATCCGTCATTCAATATAATTTTTGATTTTGATGCACTGAACTACTGATTGATAAACTAGTTTTGCTATGATATTTTTAATATAGGGCAGTATTTTGCAGGTACTGATGTACAGATAAATTTATATTTTCATAATGCACCAAAATTCTTAATTTTCTCTTACTACTTCCATTTTCCTCTTCGTTTAGCTTTCGTTAGTGTATCTAGCTTGCCTTGCTAACTTTCTCTTTCTTGCTAATCAACATATGTTATAATGGAATTATAAAATATATCAACATTTGCTTAAAATAAGTGTTTCGTTTATATAAATATATATATAAGAATCATAATGTAAGTAGTTTCCCCATTCCAACTAAGTTAAAATTGTTTTTAATATTAACACATATTAAGTGATATATACTCAACATTGTAATAATTAATATATTTTGAAAACGTGTAAAATTTTTCAAATTTCTTTTCAAAGTTGTGTAATAAATAAAAATCACAATTGGTGAATGTAGGTTTGAGACGTGATTTATTTGAACTTCAAAAGATTCTAATTTTTAAAAAAAAGTTTATGGAACCAAGCTATACATTATTTTAATAAAACTGAAGCAACTACTTAAAAATAATTTTTCTTTAATGGATTTAAATCTACCAAAATTATAATTGAATTTAAACATTTATTTTGGTAAACATCTAGTGAACACATTAATGTTAAGTACCAGTATTCATTAAAACATGTATTATATTATTCTAAGCATTGTTTAGTTGTAATTGATTAGATTTGATAAATAATATATATAAACGTCTCATATCATCAGGTTCACGTGTGATGTATTTGTAAATGTATGTAAATAAAATAAAAGTATTATATCAGTACCTGTCAAATGTTACCATTAAGAAATATGTAGAAATTCAGCCAAACTGAACAAATATGTTGTCTCTAGTGAACCCTTTCTCAAATAAATATAGTTTGTAGATAGAAAAGTTATTTTTTAAACTACAGTGCCTAAACCATAAAATATTCTAAAATAATATACATGTAAAGCCTAATTAATGTGATTATAATATTTATATCAAGTTATAAATACTAATATATATAATGTTTTATATACATAGTCCTATTTAAAACAAAGCATGAGTAAATATTATTACTAAGAAATAAAAACAGGTGTATAAAATTTTAAAAATAAAATATAAATAAAAATCAAACCTAAAAGGTACTGCATGATTTTATTAAGCATGGTATGAATCCAATGTTTTCCCCAATTCGTTCCTAACAAACACATTTTCCAGACTCTTCTATTGGTGACATTTCACAGTTCACTAAGAGAAGCTATCTATGGATGCTATGGATTGATCTTCTAGATAAGAGATGGAGGGTGAAAGATGACAGTCCGTCATTTTCTCAGTGAAACAAAAATGTTCTCAGAGACAACTATTCGAAATAAAATCCTTTTGTATTTTCTAGGAAATAACAACTTCAACGTTTTTTAAATGATTTTTTTCAGATTTTCAATCCTTATGGATGAGCCACCACTGAAATTTTCTCTAAAAGGTATGTTGCCAATGAGGTCTACCCTATATTATTAAATTTTTCATTTTCTCACAAGGAGATTTTGTCTTTTGAATTATTTTATTATAATTGGAAATCAGAAGTACGGTAGTACATATATCCACTTTAACCATTGAAAAGTAGGTATTTATTGCTTTTAAAAAAATGTATTCACCAGAATGGACGTCTGTTTCTTTTTGTTTGTGTAAATAGCCCATGCCTATCTGTGATTATAATATAAATGTTATCTTTTATTCAAGTTGTCTAATTGGCTACTCCAATATAGATCTAAGTTTGAAACCACTTGTAGTGCCAGTGACTCTATTTGGTTTTTAGCTTACTATCTAAATTTAAAATTAATATATCAAATTCATTTCTCTAAATTACAAATTGCTACCAAGGTCATTCCATAAAATGTGTTAAGTGAGGATTTACATTTTCTTATGTCAAATATTGTAAACAAAGATCTTAGAAAACAGATTAAAGTGTGCTGATGTTCCTTATATTATTAGTCTTATATCAGAAAACATATCTCATATATGAGTTTCAATTATAAGAATATAGCAAAGATATATGGTAAAATAGCATATATGAAAGAATAAAGGTGTACCAGTAATATGGCTGATACAAGGGAGATATTAAAATCTGGCAGCCATTTTGAGTTTGGGTGGCCATTTCGAATATGAGTAGACATTTTGAATTTCCAATATGCTCCAACATGCTTAAACAGTCCTAGAAAATACTCTAAAGGCTGGTTAAAAATGATTGATTGATTGATTGATTTACAGGTTATTGATCCACAAGTTTAAACAAGTCCGAACATATCTGTACATGTATGAACACGATAGAAATTAGAGATGACCTCCCTTATACCCTACAGTATGATGTTTAAATCTAATATAGCTGCCAAAATCATGATGGCAGACCAACACTCAGACCCGTGAGCGATAATTGTACCATATTTATGTTTAAGGCTATACATTTTATTCCATTTATTCCCCTTCTCTCCCTAACACAACAATTTTTGTGGTGGTATCATCTTTTTGATACTTACTTACCATATGGCATTAGAAACCTGAAAGTTCATCACCACACTCACAAAAGTACGCCACATGTCTCTATCTTGAGCTAATTCCATCCACTTCATCTCGTTACACCCTATCTCTCTCAGGTCCATCCAAATTCTATCCTCACATCTGCTTCTGGGTCTTCCCAGTGGTATTTTCCCATTGGGTTTGCCATTCCACACTTTGAACGCGGTTCTAGATACTCCCATTCACACTGCATGACCTGCTCATCGTAGCCTGTGGGATCTTAATACCCCAACAATGTCTGGTGATGAGGACAGGATATGCAGCTCATCATTATGTAACCTCTTCTACTCCCTACAATATTCATACATCTTTGTTATTAGCAATTTTTTGACGTATTTACCCCAACATTTAAACTGGTATGACCCCAATCATAGCCGACCATGACTGATTATAACCGATCATGTGTGATCATATATAAACCTATTAAGTATGCAATTTATACCATTTTTCTTCCTTTTGTCTCCTCGCCACACCAGTTTTGCAGTTGGGTATCATTTCTATACCATAACTGAAGTTGTTTGGACATGTCGAACGTACTCATTTCCTAATTAGTCTATCATATAAAAATCAGTGATCCAGTATTCTGTTCAACTGAGATGACATCACAGGACAGCCGCCATCATCACCTTCCTCTCCTGTAACCTAACTAACACCAATAATTACCCTAGTGATGTGTAATATAGTTAGATTTTATGATCACTCTGGTGGCGTACAACTCAACTAGTGCTGTGTGTAGACTTAAACAGATCCATGATTAATCATCTGGTGGCTTGACAACCCCTCAATACCCTTCCGGGTTCTGTATGCTCAAACCCTAACCCCTAAAGAGTAGTTACTACTTCTCTAGCTCAATCAGAATGGTACTGAACTAAAAGGGGCTTGGATTCAACTCTTAGCAAGTCAGAAGCACAGTAAGTTCACCTACTGAGTTAAGGTAAGGGTCTGAGGTTCAATTCCTGACAGAAGTTAAAAGTGTACGGAAGGACTCACTTAATAGCCTTGATATGTATTGTAGACCCAACTACAGCTGGAATGCTATCATGGGCGACCTCAATCCTACTCAAGCTCACTCTATCTGCACCCCTCACCTTCTTCCCCATACTCCCTTTCCTTCTTAAAGACAAATAATCACTAAGCTCTGACACTAAAACATATTACTCCTTATACATACGTTGTAAACAATTAGTGGAAGAATGTATTAAAGAGAATACTATATAATCTAGTAGATTGTGCAGAAAATTCTGCGATTGATGTTAAAGTTTGCTAGCATAATTTCCCAAAGAGGTGTAAACAAAGAATAACTCTTCAGAGTAGATGAAACAACACATTTTTGATAAAGATTACACATTTAAATGTGCATTGATTATAAGTATTATAGTGAATAACAATCACATTATACCACTAAACAGAGTAGATACATTGATTATTACACATTAAATTAATTTTTATTGCAAACAATATTTCTTGTAAAGAATCCCTCATGTCCAGGTAATTGCCCCTGATCCGTAGTAGGTCTTATTTGGAGGTTTACATCTTGATATGAAGAAACACGGCTTAAGTCAACATAAAGCTGACCATGGGTGAGCACGCATTGAGAGAGATAGATGCCGAGTTTTTTTTAATTTATGGCCTTGGGACTTGATAGTCATTGCGAAGGCTAATCGAACGGGTAACTGCTTTCGTTTGGAGACGAATGGAATATTGATATCTGTGGAAATTAGTTCAGTCCTGGGGAGAAATATTTCTTTCCCTTGGATAGCCCTGTTATCACTTTCAATATATGTCACTTTCAATATATATATCGGTATATTTTCTGAAAAACCATGAGAGCTCCATTTATTAAGCCAGGGCCTAAATTCATGTTTCAAATCATCATGACAATTGCACCTTTTTTCAGCTGTAGGCGATGAGG
The DNA here is from genome assembly GCA_902151425.1 of Timema shepardi. Lineage (NCBI taxonomy): Eukaryota > Metazoa > Arthropoda > Insecta > Phasmatodea > Timematidae > Timema > Timema shepardi. The sequence continues at coordinate 105,976 of CABFVX010001607.1, read as the reverse complement.
TGGCATACTTGTTGGTGTTATAGAGAGTAGATATTCTATATGTTTACTGTCTGATGGTTCACCTTATGTTTTTATGGAGTTAATGCTAAAGTATTCTAAATCTGTCCCGCCTATGAACTTCAAGACCTCTTTTTTTATTTAATCACTGTCCTCATTGAAAGGTCATATAATTGCTTTAGACATATAGGCCCGGAAATTACAGTATATGGTATTTCCAAAAACATTAAATATTAATGTATCTTGGTTGACAAAATGATCTGGTATATGGATTATATTGTCTGCAATTGTAGGTGAAATTTGATTTGATCCCAGTTTTAGCAATCATTAGAAAAATTACCGTTGAGATGCGTTTGCACTCATGTTTTTGGTAAATAGATGTATTTTAACAAATCGACAGATTTTTGAGTTCAGAATGCAAGATTCGATTATTTTAACTCTGCCACCATGAGAAACAACTGGAATGACCTGTCGGAAGTCCCCTTCAAAAATAATTATTTTGCCAGTCATTGGTGAGATGTTCTGCATTAGGTCGCTTAGAAGATGATCAATTCAATTGACGGCCAGTGCAGGTAGTATTGATGCTTCAACAATGAGTATTAATTACGATTCCTTCAGGGTAGCTGCTTGAGAAGAATTAGCCTTAATGGATGACAAAAACGTTTCTGCTAGGGGCAGTGTAAGGTCTTATGAACTGTTTTTTACACGTTCCAGAAGTAGTTCTGCAATTCCAGTGAATGCCGATGGCAAAACTATTTTATTACCACCTCTCATTATGTTAATGAGGGTGTTGTATATTAATGTTTTGTCACATACTCCTGGGGATTCCAATGAAAATAGTTTGGGGTTGTTCCTCCAGCCACTTCAAGAAATATTTAATTAATAATGGTTTATTGTTTTGGATTCATCATTAAAAAGGAGCTTTCTCCTCTTTGTTTACGATCATCTGAATGAAGGTCATTAATTGGGCGTAATATGTCAATGTGTGGAGTAGGTAAACCAAGCTTAGCGCAGGAAGGCCTATTCACCTTTAGAATTCCCTCTATTATGTAGAGAGCAACACTTTCTTCTGCTTCAGGTCCATGCACATCAATTAAATCTTCAGTGAAATCATGTTTAAATGAATTACACAGGGCCAGAGGGGATGAATGTTAGCATAAACAGCATACATAGGCAAAATGTTCTCTAATTTTCACAGCACTTGAAATTCAGACATTTTTTGTAGGCAGACATGCCATTCCTATTGCAATAGCTGTTTCGTGGAATGTCACATATGTCACGCAGTTTACTAATCTCAGATTTTCGAATTATACGGCACCTTTTAAATGAAGTAAGAGCAGGCGAATAAAGTACCTCTCTGGATCTGTTGGTGTTACAGCGTGCATTCTGCTTATAGCACTGTCACCTCCTCTCGGGCGTTTTTTCCATTTCTTATTGGTGAAAATGTAGTTACCGGGAATTTCAGTATACAGGAGATGTCGAGAAATAACGTCAGTTGTATTCAGGTTGAACCATGCAGTTAATGTTGTATGCGTGCTTAATGCTATTTCAAGTGCCTCTTCTTCGTGTCCTTGTCGAAATACTACAGTTTAGTTGTTTGGTTCATGCACTAAAAAGCGTATAATAGGGTGTGATTGTTCATGCATCTCGTTTTCAAGGAGTCTCCAGCAACATTCTTGGGATCTGATACATCTCATGTTTGCACAAGATAAGATTTAATCATAATTTATTGTTCCTTGCGTCACATTTTCTATGAAAGCCATATTAGCAGCATCGTAGCCTTTGTATACATACTTGAAAAAGTATTTGACACTTTTGATGCGTGAACAAATGTCTACGTTTATATGAGCGTCGTACTTGAGCAGTAAGTGCTTGTTATATGGCACACACACAAAACTTCACATTGTAGTGTACACTACAACTTCATAGAATCCCTTTCATTAATGTATTTTTAATGTCACGGCGTTTGTATGGAGGATAACCATTGGCGTTGTTGACAGTACTTTCAGCTAATGCCTTAAGAAAGTTTTTTGACCACCTGTTATATTTCATGCATGATGAAGTGGGATTCTGTCTACCGCATGGACCATGCACCATTATTTTGAAGATAATATTATGAATCTTTGGGTACTGCGTGAGGTTGGGTTGTTCCATTCAACCAGATCATCTATGTCCTCTGGTTCTCTGAGTTTAGTTGTATTTTTGAGGGGGGATGGCATGTGGAAATGTGGAAGTCCTCAGTTTTGGAACTCAATTACATATACGTTTGCCGTTATTTTGCCAAACAGATTTGGTCCAAACAAAATTTTCGCTTAGTCATTTTAGTTTCATTGCGAACACGCGAGCTACAATATCAGGGTGATCAGCCGGTTTTTTATTCAGGAACATAGCAGAGGCTTTTTCATGCCATATTGGATTGCAGGGGAACTTCAAGGAAATGTCGAGTTTGCCATATTTTCTAACAATGGCCATAACATCCTGGTATCTCTGATGGATATTTGTTGGACTGATTTGAAAAGTAGAAGGTAGATAATAGGTCCTGTTGGTGTCCACGAGATACTACGAAGTCTTGTAGGCCTTGCATTTAGTCTGTACGATATTTCTTTTGGTTGTCTCGTAAGTATTGTTACCCGCCTCGGTGGCGTAGTTGGCTAACGCGCTTGTCGTGTTGAGCTCGACTGCTGAGGACGGGGAGATTGAGGTTCGAATNGGTGAACTGGGGGGGGTGTTTCCTAAATGGTTTTCCACTCTCCCTACACGCAAATGCGGGTTCACTTCCTCTAATTCAACCTTCCCAATTCCTAATCCATTAGAGTAATTAGTTCTTAAAGCGTATAACCCGAACGGGTAGTAAGACGCGGTGCTAAATATTATTATTATTATTATTATTATTATTAAGTATTGTAGCCTCTGTTCTTTCAACCTGCAGGACTGATCTACTAAGTATTGTTGAAATAATTTCTGTGACTGATGAATGTGGGAGAATGCTCCATGAACAACAAGTCTATGTGAAACATATTTGCTCATTCTAGTGCGTTTATTGTGCTTGAGAGGGTCATTGTGTTGCAACTGATGATAACAACCGGGTTTGCCATAGGGAAATAAAAGGTGGTAAATCAAAGGTTCACATTGAGAGCTTAAGGTTGGCAGCATTGTTGGGCCCTGTCTAACATACACAACCTTAAAACAGTGTTGTGGTGGATAGCTATATTCAGAAACAAAAATCCCGGCAATTCCCTCTGCAGTTGGTTTGTTGTATCATCTTTGATCAGCACAAATGTGGTCATAAAATCGTAGCTCTACTGCTAGCAAGTTTCATTATCTTGTCAATATTTCTCTTTAGTTTTCATACAAAGTCGCATAAGGGTTTTCGGTGAGGAAATTTGATAATATTTGTAGTGTACCAGGTAACAATTAATGCCGAAAAACTTTTGTGAACGTAAACAGTTTGCATAAATTGAATCATTGATATAAAGTTTGTAAAATATTTGTGGGAAATCAACTGTCGGTAGAAGGTGCGAAATGTACCAATATATTTGACCTTGCATCTTGAAGCAGTAAGGTCTAGTGCTGGGATTTTGTTGTTGGGATGTGGAAAATTAGGCAAATGCCATTGCACTGTTATAGGACCGTATATTTGCCATAAAACCTTTCTCGTTAAAAATAGTTATTTGAGTTCTTTGTTTGTTGCTGGTTGTGTAAAATAAACTAACCCATCGTGGCAACAGAAGGTGAAATGGCCTCATGTTGTTTCTGATTTAAAATGGCACGCTTGTAAACTGTTAAATTTGTGATTCATTAGGTCTACAGCATTAGCTTAGTAATAACGGTGTGTTGATCAATATAATAAGCTATGAAGGCGTAGGTAGCGGTAGCTGCGTTCATTATGGTCCTAACTCTTGCTGTAAATGAATGCTGGTAACCGGTTCTTTCTGTTTCGTTTCTGTGGCTTGGGCTAAGTCTCCATGATCGTCCTTTAGCAGGCATATTGTGGACTGTGTGTAATCATAGGTGGGCAAGTTGGTGGGGAGGAGGGCGTTGTAAGGCACTATTTCTTCCTCTCATGACTGCGTAGTGAGCCACTGCTTAATGAATAGTATATGTATATAAAAATATTTTTATATATAGATTTATATATGTATACATTTATACATAAATATATGATAGAAAGAGTGATAAAATAGGATAGTGAAAATGAAAGTGTGAGTGTGAGGAAGTGAGTGAGAGGTGTGAAGAAGTGAGTTTAAGAGATTGAGAATGAGCAATTGAGAGAGATCAAGTGAGTGTGAGTGAGTGATAGTGAGAGTATGTGTACGTGTTAGAGTAAAAATACTTGGAGAGAATAAAAAGTGTGTGTGTGTGTATGTGTGTGGGGAGAGAGAGTTTGCGTGAGAGAAAGAGTGTGTGTGTGAGAGAGAAAAAGAATTGGTGAGGGAGAATGCGTGATAAGGTATGTGAGAAAGTGTGAGTACGTGAGAAAGAGAAAGTGTAAATTTGGTGAAGAATATTGTGTGAAAGAGAGAAAAAATGTGAGGGCGTGTGAGAGAGAAAGTTAGAGGAGAGGTTAATTTAGAGAAAGAAAATTCAAGTGAGAGAGAGTTTAAGAGAGAGTGTTTGTAAAAGAGAGTTAGATATATAAATTGAGAGAGTGAGTTTAAGATAAAGGAGTGAGATTGAGATAGAAAGAGTAATTTAGAGATGGTTTGAGAGAGAATTTTAAGGAGTTTTTGAGAAAAATAGATTGAAATAGAGAAATACTGAGAGTGATTTAGAGAGGGTTTGAAGCGAAGGAGTTTGACAGAGAGCGTTAAAGAGATAGGACGTTCGACAGAAAGAGCTTTTGAGAGATAGAGAGAGTTTTAGAAAGTGAGGGCGTTTGAAATAGAGCTTAATAGAGAGTATAATAAAGATAATGTGAGTGTTTGAAAGAGATAGAAAGTTTGAGAGCGAGCTCAAGATAAATAGTATGATAAAGATAATGTGAATGACAGGGCAGACCCGAATTGCGCCAGTTATTAAGGGATTAATAACTATTTACTAATCCCGGACCCGAATTGCGCCAAGTCAAGTTCAGCTAGTCGGTGAGGGAGATGGGGGGGATGATACAAACAAAGACCATCGCAAACAAGCTCTCGCCCCGTCATATCATTCCTCCCCTTAGTAAAGGAATGTAAAAACGCCCTAAGTGCCCCCAACAAGACTTGTAACAGACTTGTAACAGTAGTATTGACATCCGTCTCTCCAATAATTATTAACTGTCTCGACAACAGTGACTGTCCGGGTGTATTTTTTATTTTATTTTTTCGGGTTTTGTGTGAAATGTGATAATATTAGCGAGAATTATTGATATGGAAAGGATTTATAGTGAAAAATGGAAAGTTCTTATTGTCTATTATAATTAAACGTATCGACAGGTGAATCAATTAAAGTTGACGAGGGAAGAGAGGTGGAGATGCACTAAAAAGGACTGCAAGGCTAAAATATTTACTCGAGTTGAACAGAAGATCCATTAGCAACGCAGTTAAGAGAAAAGCTGAAGAGATTGAAGTAAGGCCTTCAAAGTTAATCCACACAGAGATACAGGCACAGAAAAAAAACTATAAAAACATTGACCCGCAAGGACATTAAATATATCAGGAATAACATCAACAACACTAAACTAAAAACACTGCCAAAGTTGCCTAAATCTTCCGAAAAAATTCAATTTGCCATAGATTCAATTGAAATAAAAACTATTCAAGACGAAAACTTTTTGTTGAGAAACGAAAAAGAGAAGGGGATCGTGATATTTTCTTGTGACTCGAATCTTGAGTATTTGTGCCAGAATGAAATTGTGTTAATGGATGGAACCTTTGAATACGCACCGAAACATTTTCTTCAGCTTTTTACTGTACATGGGTATTTCGAAGGGTCATACATAGGCCTACCTCTAGTCTTTTACCTACTTAAAAACAAGAAAAAGCAGAGCTACATTGACGTTATGAGAATCCTAAAGGAATGCGAGAAGAGACAACTTCACCTTCAACCTTTATACATTGTGATGATTTCGAGAAAGCGATTCACGAGTGCATCGTGTCGACTTTTCCACAAACCAGGATATTAGGCTGTCGATTTCATTTAGCGCAAGCAAGGTAAGCAAAACAATTTTATTTTACAACTTTACATAAATAATGTTATATAGTTTGTGAATTGATTATTATATTTTTCACAGTTGAATATTTTTTATAACTGCGTTTTACTACCTGTTTGAGTTATAGGCCTCCTTATATACTAATTTTGCTAATAGGCTTTGGTATGAAATAGGTAGAATGCAGAGAAAGTGAATCCGAATTTTCATGTAGTGAGAGTGGAAAACCATTTAGGAAAAACCACCTTCAGTTAACTCGACCAGGATTCGATCCCCAACCTCCCAATCATCGGCTTGAATATTTTTTATTCAAAGTGTATACCTGGATAGTTTTTTCTAAATGATGAATAGAACTGTATAATCGATCTTCAGAAAATAATTGAACTATGGGCAGTTTACTAATGATTAATTTGAAAATAATTTAAAATTTCTCAAAAATATCTTCAACAATTTTGATTTAAACATAGACTACATTTTGGGTGTATTTAAGATGACAATTAATACTGTTTATTTGGTATAAGGAGCAAAGATCTTTTAAGGGTAGTAGATGACTAGTTTTCAAAAACTCAAAATATTTTGAAAATATTTTTAACGATTTTTTTTTAAATCGGCGTGCATTTATAATGAATAATAACATTTTGAGGGGCCTACTTAGTTTTGGGTAAAACAAACTATTTCAAGGATAGTTTTTTACCCCCTCGTGTGACCGGACGGTCTAAGGCGCAACTCTCGCACTAGACTGGTCCTCGAGACCGGGGAGGTTGGGGGTTTGAGCCCAGCTGGGTACACTGAGGTGGTTTGATCCTAAATGGTTTCCCACTTTCTCTCCACGCAAATGCGGATGCACTTCCTATAAATTCAATCTTCCCAATCCCTAACCCATTTGTGTAATTAGTAAATAGGCTATAGCCCAAACGGTCAGTAAGACATGGTGCTAAAAAAAAGGATAGTTTTTGGGGACTAGTTTTCAAAAACCATTAGCAGCTTGTGCGCTTAGTAAAATAAAACAAACATATGGTAAACAAATTTAAAACACTCAAATTAAAAATATTAGCCAAATAAAATGATATATTATTTTGTTTTAACACAGAGATCCATATAAGTGTATTATCAAATCGTCGAATGATATTGTCTCAGCTGACCCATTAATTAAAAAATGAATATACGCTATGGTAAAGTATATGCGATTCTGTCGTAGGCCTACTTTTTATTTGTTATTCTTGGCCATTTTAAACTTATGCCAGCCAAAAAAGGTGAAATGTTTTCCTGTCTATGTGGGTGTCCTCACATTTTTGTACATATGATTACGGCCACATTTTTTTAGCTACGGTCACTGATAGGCTATTTTTTTAAATATATTTATTATCTGTATTAAATCAGACTATATGATTCAAAGAATGCTACGTTCCTATTTTCCTCCGTGCTTCCTTTTAATATTTTTATCATTAACATCCACTATCATTCCTTTTATGTGGAGAAAGATTCAAAAGCTCGGTTTGGCTGCCACGTACAAAGACGAAAACTCGGATGTAGGGAAATGGCTCCACTACTGTTTTGGGCTTACTTACTTGAGGCCCGAAGAAGTATAAGACGCTTTCTGCGATCTTATCAGCATCCAGCCTGCTGATACAAAACTGACGAGCTTCGAAGATTACCTAACTGAAAACATATATACAGTGACCCCATAACTTTTTTGGTGCTGAGTGACAGCTCAGAGCTGACTTCTGACAGTCAACATTTAGGTATATAGGCCTACCTAAATTTTGACCGTCAGAAGTGACAGCTGCTAAACACATGTTATTACAGATCATTTGTTCCGGCGTAGGTATATATAATTTGGTCTGGTAACGTTTCAAAGCTGTCAGTCAGCACCAAAGAAGCCATGGGGCTACTGTAGATGAGATGGAGTAAGTGACATTCCCGCCGCGCATTTGGGCAGCTGACTCATCGGACTTATGGAGGACAACAAATGCGTGCGAGAGCTTCCCGCTAGATTTAATTCATCATGTGCTTCTCCACACCCAAACATTTTTGTCTTCGTACAAAATTTAAAATTGGTCCAAACTGAAACATACGTTCGAATCAACAATGTAAGAGAAGGTAATGTGCAAAAGACGGATAATAAGTCTAAGTTGAAACAATCATTCATTGAAAAAAAACTTAAACAGTTTAGGAATGGAGAAATAGACAGATTAAGCTTAGTGAAGTGCGTGTCCTTCCAAAACTCCTTTGAATGACTTGTTTATATTATGTTTGTTATACTATTATTTAGCATACATATAGCTATTGTTGACAATGTTTTAAAAACAGAAATTTCACTTTGATATAATATTGTTTGATTTTGAGCTTAATATAGTTAACTAAATTAAATTTTTTGGCTTGTGTCCTTCTTACCGCCAGACATAGCATTAATATTTGTTTATGTTCAGAGATGGCGATATTCGGGTCCTGTCTTGGGAAGGGGGGGTATTGTCGCAATTCGGGTCCGGTCTGGGAGGGCACTCTTAATCTCTTGGCGCAATTCGGGTCCTAGCTAAGAGAATTGGCGCAATTCGGGCGAGCCCGAATGAAAGTGTGTTATATTATTATTATTAGCACCGCGCCTTACTACCCGTTCGGGTTGTACGCACTTACGCTCATGTGTAATGGTAGGGTGATTGTGAGATGAAATGGAGGACCTACAGTTTAACGTGGAATCCGAACCACGTTGGAGGCCTGGCATTCCCCACATTCACAAGATGTCTTGTCAGAGGTGAAGGAAGGGTTTGGTAATCAGATAAATTTATGCCGGGACCAAGGATTGAACCCCGGCCGCCAGCATAGAAGTCTGACACCTTACCCCTAGACCGCCAGGTCACCAAAGTGTGTTATATAAAGTGTATGTGAGGGTAGAGAGAGTGCAAGAGAGAGATAAAGTTTAAGAGAGAATAAGAGAAGATTATATGAGAGAGCGAGTATGTTTTAGTGTGTGTGAGAAAGAGAGGATAGAATGTTAAAGAGAGTAAATGAGAGCGCGAGAGAAAATGGAAAAATATAGATGTGGTACACAAAACATTACGGTACTTTGAAATATAATTTAGGACTTAGGCTCTTTATGACTAATTAAGATTTGATTAAATGTATGGATTAGTTTTTGTCGCCTTATTTAAACTTTTGATTTTTAAGAGTAATATATAATTCTGTGGAAATTATGAGCTATGATAATCCTAATAATGCATATTAAGAGAAGGGTATGGGATAGTTTAAAGATTTTCCTTGCTATTTGTTATTATTGATGATAGTTATTTACCCGATCCATTTGAACGGTCTTAATGTAATGTTTCGCTACTCTTACAAATTGTAAACGAAGGTCATTGATTTCTATTGTTTCTACGCGTAACAAGTTTAGATTTTTTCTATATATATGTTGTTAAAATTTGACATACATTTAATAAACTTGCTATTTATGACTTGCAATCTTTTAATACTATATTTAAGCCATGTTATCCCTAGGTTTAGGAAATACCACTATCAATGTACTTTTTTTTAGTTTCAACTTTAACTTGTGTATATAATATTTATAAATGTCTGAAGGATGACCGAGTTTTTTTTCCCCGCATCTAGGATTGAGTTGCGTGCACTGGGGACATATTATGTACATATTATTGTCAAAACATTAACTCACACCGCTCACTCCTATTTGTTTATTTACCTTTTTTGAAATTCCATTATATATTTTATATGTATTTGGGCCCCTCTAATTTAGAGCTAGGGTCACATTAGAAAAGTTTTATTATATTTATTTTTATTTTGGGTATTCTTTTAAACTGGCACTTTCTAAGATATGTGTATTCGATAGTATCTCTTTACTCTAAATGAATGGTACCGAATGCAGCTATATGTCTAAAGTGTTAGGTTATCGAGTTTGTAAAGCATCGCCGTTATTTAAACGTGACTATTAGTTTTATTTAATCTCTCACATGTTTATAATAATTTATATATATATGTATATATATATATATATATATGTATGTTTACTTAAGGAATTTCACAAAACATTTGAAATAGTCTCTAAAATTAAATATAGTCCAAAGCACCTCATAAAAAAAGTATCCGGTAACACGTCTTGATTTTTGTATGATTGGTTTAGACGCCTAATGAAGGTAGATATTAAAGAAAATACACACACACATACATATACGAGCTGTCCCGTTGGCTACACTGCAAAATCATTGCTGATGCTTAGAAGGTCTAAGGGTTGTAATCTTGATATAGTGATCTGCCTGTGAGAGGGAGTCCCGGTTCGATGCCTTGTTTGACAAATATTATTTATATATATAGTCATGAATGATATTTATTTTTCTCTAGCAAGAGTCTTGGGTTCGAAGAAAGAAAACAATTACTATTATGTATATCTAAAATCCAAACTCTCTTAATATTTGTTTTATAATATGATTAAAATAGCTATCAGCTTGGTATCAACAAGAAGAACTTCTTTCAATAGTTAATGAATAAGATATACATATATATTCATATATATATTTACAATTACTTATATAAATAAATAAATGATACCAGTACCATCTTTCGCTTTTATCTTAAAAGGATTTACTAAAAACTCCTAAGCTTTGTGAAAGTAAATGAAAGGTCTGTAGAAACACTAAGCTTTGTGAAACTAAATAATACGTATTTACAGTGTTGTAGAAATACTACACCAAAGATCATAAATGAAATAATATACTCTATTACCTACTCCGTTGCCTAATCTACGGTACTATTAACGCCGTTCAACATATAATTATGGTAATTATTATTATTATTATTATTATTATTATTATTAGCAACGCGTCTTACTACCCGTTCGGGTTATACGCACTTACGCTAATGTGTAATGGTAGGGTGATTGTGAGATGAAATGGAGGACCTACAGTTTAACGTGGAATCCGAACCACGGTGGAGGCCTGGCATTCCTCACATTCACAAGATGTCTTGTCAGAGGTGAAGGAAGGGTTTGGTAATCAGATAAATCTTTGCCGGGACCGGGGATCGCACCCCAGCCGCCAGCATAGAAGTCTGACACCTTACCCCTAGACCACCAGGTCACCTTTAATTATGGTAATGGATAATGGAGTTATAACGGAGTAGCGCACACCTCTCAATTCTATTAAATGACACACGGTTAATATACGATGCATTTTAGCGTTTGCAATACTTTATATTTATCTGGATGAATATAGGTTTGACTATTGGTATGGTGAGCTACGTGTTAATGCATCTTTGGAGCACCTTATATAAATACAAACATATTTCCTGTAGACCGTCTTGATAAATATTATTATATAAATAACTGTAATAGTAACTTATTATTAGCATATTTATATTCCTTGTTTGCACTAATGGAAACAAATAATAAACCTATGCATTGTTGAAAAAAAACCTCCAGCAAGGATCATAACTGAAATAATAATACTTACTCTATAACTTTAGGAATCAGAAAACATTGAGACAAAAGGAAGATCTCTGTCTATCAAAGATCTTATCGTTCAATAATTTATGTTTCAAAACCTACAAACAAATATTTACTTGTAACGCGTAAACTATACATTCCATAAAAATATGTTTCAAATAAAATAGTTGTGTTTTTTTTAAATATCAATACAACAGTACAATGATGAGTTAATCAAGCTGTAAAAATGGCATAGGTATTTTTATTATTGTTATAGGTTTTGATAATATTAGTGTTATCTTATAGGTTTTGATAATATTAGGGTTATTTTATAGGTATTGATTATAATTATCAAATTCATCCCTCACTACGGTAAATAAAGTATTGTGATAAAAAATGAACTTGAGAAATTGATGTGTTTATAGCTGAAACTATTGAATGGACGGCTAACCATTATTTTAATAGGGAGACCAAAAATTAAGAAAGACCTAATGGAGACACCTAGAAATTTATTAAATCTTATCATTGTTATGTATCTACAGGGATTCGTCCTCTTATTTTAAAATATCCATTATTTATGTCAGAATGCGGATACACAACGGGGAATTTGCTCCACGCCTCAAGGGACAACCCTGAGAGCATTCTTCATTTTGGCCTCCCACCTACGGCACTGGACTCGCCCCCCAACTAGCAACGGGCCAGCTCAGCAGCAGAGGGATTGCGGCATATCCGCAGAGGGCAGTGACCCTCCATCACCGTACTCTTACGTACGCCACCTTTCACGACGCTGCACTCCCCCCTCATAATCACCATCACCTGACACCATCTTCAGCATCAGGTTTTGCACATTTGCCAGAAACAATTACCCAAGACGCCCCCCGCAACAGATAGACAACCAAGACACAAATCTCCGACCACAACCAAGCTATTGGACCCTTCACAAACCACCCCAACCCTTTCCTGCTGTAAAGAACCCAATAGACCTGTGTGTGTCGTCAGACCAATGCCAAGGGGGAGTGATTCCATAATGGGTATGTGATATTTGTTAAAACGCTTAAATTGAATGTCCTAAACCATAGGTTTTTAAATGCTGCTCATGGCCAACTTCAGTGCTCGCGCTCAAGCTTTACAAATATGAGATATTGAAATTAAAATGTGTGATCGCAACTGAATATTTAAATACTTTAAGGGTTCGTAAAAAATATAGAAACTTCATTTAATTTTCTATTATTTGTTTAGTGGATTTATTAAATAATACAAATAAACAAATAGATAGTCCCTTCTGCATTACAAAACCCTAATTTGTGACAGTTATTAAATTTTATAAAAAATAATAATATATTAATGGCTTGAAGGAAATATAAAGCTGGTTCATTTATTTTTTAAACTGTGTTAAGGAGTCCAATAAACACACCATCCCTAGAAATTAAAACAGTTACAACTCATGAAACCGGTTCATTTAAAAAAATTGTTTGGAGGGATTTACTAAACACATTTTCCATAGATATTGAAATTATGATTTTTGTAGAGTGATTTTTAAAGATTCAAATTGTTTTGAAAATGTTTATAATGCTTTTTCTTAAAATTTATAGACCTATATACAGTATTTATGGAGTGTTTGACATGAAAATAACAAACTAAGCGGTAAGCTTTATTTATAAATATAAGTGTTATAGATAACTTCATCTTTCCTAGATTTTGAAAAGTCATCTCAAATGTAGGTAAGGGCATCTCCTCGAATTTAACCTTGACGTTTAATTTTTTATAGTAAAAAAAAATCGGTTTTCCTTGTTTTATTTAGTTATTAAAAATGCTCGGGATGTATAAGGACTCTTAGTGTGGTAGACATTGCCTTTCTCCGTCAAGTCAGAGAATGTTCGCCTAATCGCTGTCGATCTAAGTGGCGCGTAGTGTTAGGGTTTGGAACGTACCGGGAGCTTGTCGAGAAGTTCAATATCTAAGATAAGTACATTGGTTTGCCCTATCCTTTAACCTATTAAGTCAGACTACTCACTCAACACAGTGTCGAACCATCCCGGGTATTTTACCCCGACCACTAAGGTTACTTCTCCTCTGCCAAATATGGGTATTAATTAAATCTTCAGTTTTCTATTGAAGCTGAAATACATCTTAATACTAAGCCCATTTATTTTCATACCAAACTACGAATGAAATCATTCCCTATTATTATAGGTGCTATCAACGGAGTCACAATCAAAACCTAACAGGGCCACGCAAATCTTCCTATTTTGATGCTTATTTTCCCCCTTTTTTTACATTTAGTATTCTAGTATAGGCCATGATGCATTGAACATTGCAAGGTACAGTATAAGCTCCTTTACGCATCTTTTCTTTAATAAACTCTAGTAACATTCTATATATTTATTAACAGAGCCCTTGTCCAAAAAAGTACAAATGTTTTCCTCGCTTGTATTTATTGGTACTCCCTTTAATGTAATCCCAAAGGAACGGTTCTCAGATTGAATTTTCAGAGTGGGTTGGTCATTCGCGCCACGCCTCCCTTAAAATGTTGCTCTCTTTCTGACTCCCTACTTTTTTAGAATCTATCGGTGAAGTCACAAATCAAATGTGTTGTTGAGAAACAATTCAAATAACTCCGCATCCTTGCTGTTGATTGTTTCCCCTAACTCTATCGCAATTGGTTTTTGGTGGGTGGATGATATATCCCTATCATTACCGAATAATACGCCACTTCAAGGCCTTGTTTGTCTTCTTGATTAGAATATCTCCCATAGTTATAGTTTCCCTGGTGGTTACTCTTGAGTTTATGTTCGCCTCCAAACTTCTATTGTAGTTTTTAATATCTTATTTAGACTAACTCAAACTGTGAGGCTTCCTTCACGAGTTGTTAGATAAACTTAACTATAACAAGGGTACGTTTTATCTTGATATCTGGCCTTAAGTCACGAAACATACGGTCTAGCTCCTGTTCTCGCTTAAGCTTAAGGCCCCCCTCACCACGCCACCCCAATCCCACCTATGACCTATTATCTGAGTTTGTAGTTCCGTTACGTCATCAAACACTAATTATATGGGTTTTTGCATTCTACTCTCTATATCCTCTTCAATCATTTCTTGATATTTTGCCTTAATTTGAAGGATTCTATAAAAAAGTTTAATTACTCCAGTTACTTTGGTTGGTCTTTAGCCACCCTAATCTACGTATTAGAAAAAAAATCGAATAGGGCTTGCAATAACTCACAGGCTGTTAGATGATTAAAAGTTTTAAGTTTATTTAACCTTTACGAACAATCTACTGGGTCCGTATCATCTCCAAAACATACGACCTAATTCCTCATTAAATTTAAAATGGTTACGAGACTAGCTTTAAAATTCTTGGATTCTATAGGAATAGATTTAATTACATTGCGTTTATTAAGATTTTGTGTTTCTTTGGTATCTGGTGATGTACCGTGGCTACAACCTGACATAGCCATCAACCTTCACCACCTTAAGAGAGTGTATACACACTTACCCCATTCTACCGAGAAGTCACCGTCTTATCACGGACACTCCACGCACGTCAACACTGAATACAGCTTATCGTTCGAGTTTGAAAAGAAACAAGAATCAAGTCACGAAGTGCCATGTGACCACTGTTCGCTAGTATGTTATCCCCGAGTTCAAGACGCTATGCAGGAGCTAAAACTTGGAGCAAGGAGTGAGTTGTCCTATCGCGTGTGTTCCCCTACCTCCCATCGTCATCCTCACGACGCTGTGTGCAGGCGTCGCGTCGATGAGATAGCCATTTCTGACTTGTTGATGATATCATTGACCATATGATATCTCTCTACCATTTTCCCCCGCTGATCAAATTCAAATATAAGCTAGTACACAAAATAGAACTTCACTCTTTGATGCCGCTAGGAATTAGGGATTTACCAAAATGTAAGTGGCTGTTATTTTGATGATATGATTTATTTTATGTGAAAACTAGGTTTCGTCAAAATCTATTCAAAATTATGTAGGGCTTAAATATGGTTAAATTTCAACTTTATTTTTATCAAATTTAATTCCTATTGGAACTAGAACTTTTTTTTGTAAGCCAACATCCTTAGGTCTTAAACCTTTTTGTTACGTCGTCAAATGGTTTGTTAACAATTGAAAATTGTTTGATTTTACCTCTGTGTGCTATTTTTCACTTTCATTCTTTTGGTATATACTTACAGTTTAAGTAAGCCCAGGCGTAAATTACGATGTTTCGTGTAATATTTTCATGTTTAAAGTTATTGGGAAATGCATTTGATAACTCAATTATGTTAGGAGTTAATTTTAGACTTAGCAGAAAGGTAGAAACTAGAAAGTAAATAGTTATTTTCATGTCAAAGTTTCCCCCGCCTCACGGGTTGGTAGAAGAGAACAGTCATGTTTCTAATCAACACTAGATTCAGTTGTACAGTTACGAGCAGAGCTCTACTTGTTATAAATAAAGGTGTTTTTTTTTTAGAATAACGGCAATTTGATTTGTGTAGACCTTTAAGGAAAGTTTAACATTATTTGTTAAGAGCTATCTTTTGAGCGGCTCAAGCCAATTGTGTAGATGATAGGCTGTTTATTTACTTGTAATCTAAATTTGCGTATTGTTCGCTATATATATCTTCGTTTACATTTGTACTTATATTTCCTAACCATGAATATTCTCTAATTTATCTAACTACGTATTGATTGCTTTAGTTTAATATTGCTTTGTATAATTAAGAACATAAATTGCTTCCTGATGAGTATTATTGAATTTATCTACTATAGCGCACTGTCCACAATCATCTAAAATTGCATTGTTTTTATCTTTGAGCCTTATTTTATAATTTAACGGCCTTCATGTCATTCTTTGAATTCATACTAGAGCAAAATCCTAACTCCCTCAACGACAATAATCTACTATTATACTGAAGGTTAAGGTAACTAGGTCTTGGTACTTGGGCTTGGTATATATTATATATATGTAATAATGAAGTGTTGAATTTTTTTTTACTCGGGGTGAACTTTGTCTTTTCAATTATATCCTTCCATAAGTTGTGTAGTTTCATTGTTATATTTGGAACTTCTTAATATAATGAGGGACTTAAAGAGATCTTAATAATTAAGAATTTGTGTCTTTTTATAGGGCCTATATCAGTACCATGTGGGGCTTTTCGCCCCTATTAGACCTTGGTCCTTTGACCCTGATTTGAGTTTTTTCAGGTGATGTCATTTTGATGTCACAATGTTGTGACGTTATCACAGACCTGATTGGTTTACTTTGGTTTGGGTGACGTAATGATCAATTTCATTTATATGTGTAGCCATTGGTCATTTATGTGTGCCCGTTGGTTTTTTATGTGTGCCCATTAGTATTTTGTGTGCACATTGGATCGTTTGTCTGGGTAGGATTTGGACTGTCATGGGAGTTTAATTGTGAAAGTTTTTTTATTTATTGGTGGGGCAACGTGCAGTCTATGGCGTTGAGCACTTCTTCTGCAAAGTTCCATAAAATGTCGCCAATTCTGCCCGTGATGGCGGAAGCATCCTCTATCGATGGCTTTCTTAAATAGTATGTTAGTTACTGGCCCGGTCTCCCTATCGTAACCCTCCCCTTCCCCCATCCATGTGATAATGGGTTTTTCTGGTGACGTCATCGCAAACCTGGCACCAATTTAGTAGCTCAACAAGATAAGTCGAGACAGAAATAGATCAGGACCTTGAATGATGTCGCAATAGGTTTTCCCTGATGATTCATACCTGGCGCCAGTTTGGTGGCCCAATAAGACAAGTCAAGACAGGAATAGATCGTGACCTTGAAACTGTGAGCTAGTACAAGAGGTAATTGACCCTATTCATTCTTGGTGCCAGCATGGTGGCTCGACAAGTCAGGACTCGTATCTAGTTACCCTACGAGTTGGGATAAAGTGAGGGAAAAACCGATTTTGCGTGAATAAAACACGATATTACAAACATATTTACTATACATTAAAGGTTTCAGATACATACATAATATGTATTATACACTTTTAACAGGAATCACGCATATATTCGTTCATACTTTTTTTTTCTACAGTGTCACTTAGATTAGTTAGTAAAATTGTTTTTAGTTCACAATACAACATGTAAGAGTCCAAACAGACGACTTGACTTGTATGGTAGGTAGCACTGATCAGATTCAGGTTTCTGATGTGAGTTTATATCATAGGCTGCTCGAGGTGGATGACATCTGCTGATTCTTTTAGCGTGTCGCAAACATCCACGACGATGAATGTGTCAATCAAATCGTTGCAATATCGAGCGATGGGTGTCGACCACATATCCCGTCGGTCGACGGCAATGTCAACGAGGTCCCACACCTTAAAAATACGCACCCAGCTAAAAGCTATATAGGCAACCCGTTGGAGTACAGTGTCTTGTTTATCGCTGATGACGACCATACGTTCACCGCACATGCAATTCAGAGATATTTATTGATTAATCAGGCTAATCTTCTGCGGAGGCTGCGTGTTGCTGAAAAACTTTGATATGACCCTTGTAGTTGCCCAGTCCTTGCCACTCTGTACGGTTAAACACCGCACAATCCCCTCCGCATTTGTCTAGCTTGACATAAGGCGTAAAGTTGTTCTTGACACTCATGCCGAAGATTACTCGTTTGATGTCAATTTCGTCATGCAGAAACAAATACTGGTGTTGGTGTATGGCTTCACCAGCTTTGCTTTCTGGGTGCAGACATCTTAACCTTCCATTATGTTTGATCACTTCGACGACTGTCGTGATTATGGCTGGCTAGCCATCAGGATGTCCCTTTTATAGCCCACGAGGGGAAAACAAGGCACACGCTGATTGGACGCAACCTCTTGAGGAGCGGCAGAACCCTAGCATTTTAAATAAGTATTGTAATAACTCAACATCATAGCGTTATTGACTGTTTGATTGGTTGGTGAGAATAGAGTCAGGAAAGTTTTTATTGGAATGTTCTGGCCGCGGTAGAGAAGGTGCATGAGACAGTAATCGCCGCAATCGCCCGAGGCTATGCTTTGAAGATGTATCGTGTTATGAGACATGCGGGAAGTGTTTTTGGGTATAAATACCAGATGTGACTTTATATGGAGTGGAAAACCATAACTGCCAAAGTATTTGATCACACCGTTCTTGTCTATATAGATGGCAACCAAATGCGTTCCAGGCTAGGTGTGTAGATCCGTGTTTATGGCTAGAGCGGAAGGTTGCGCCATTCTCGCAGGTAGTTGATCAGCAGGTAAAACACCCGATCGTACAGAACGGAACCACGGGTCTGTTTTATCGCAAGGCTTATGGTGCTTGTGTCCATCTTCAATCATCCAATCTCAAAGTCCCCATGCCATGAAGGACGAACAGAAATTCCAAACAGAACTACGTGCCACGCACATGGTGCGGCCCAATTTAAGTGTTTTCAAAGATGAAAAACCTCTATCGTACAGATCTACGTCAGACATGCATTTGGCTAGAAACTTTTTTCTTTTCTGCCCCCTTCACGTAGAAGGTTTCTGCACGCATTGGGGCATGGGAGACAAGGGATTCGAGCAGGCTGTACTCTAAATCACCGCTATCCCAAGGAATACCGCGCAGTTTGTTGACGATATAGTTGGATTGCTTTTTGGAAGTGGCGGAAAGTAACTCGATGCCGTAAGTGGTTTTAAACATCCAATGTTGAAGTAATGTACCACATACAAATAAAACACTCGGTTACTTGATGATAAACTCTTTGCTGTCGTCGATGAAGCTCTGGAAATTTATAATGACGTCCAAGATTTAAATTACGAGGATAAGTGGCGGGAAGTCGTCTATATTAACATCCAAAATCAGTCACGACGTTTCTATCCTGTGATGGTGGTGATGGTGGTAATGTTGTCAAACCTGCCATACACAATACAGTTGACGGTTTTGGTGAGATTTCTGGTCAAGGTCACTTCAATGCTCAGAGAGCCATACCTCATCAAATTCCAATGCGATATCACGTGGGTGGACATATTAGGTGTGAGATCGAAAGCCAGGAGATGATATTCCTTAGGGAAGGCTTAGCGTGTGATGTCGCTACCTTTGTTCATGAAATAGCTACCCGTTCCTTAAAACAGTATGTGGTAGGACATAACATAGGTAACGTTCGGTTTCGACGGCACTTTTTCCCCGTCCACGTACAACGATAAATGGTTCATGCTGAAGGTCTGGAGGTTGAACGGGTTCTTGGTGGAGTCTCCGTTGACGTAGCGTTTGATACAAACCCCACGATGCATCGTTTGGGAAACTATCCCGTGAACCTGTTGTACAGCGACTTCTTCCCTTGCACCCCCGTAGGAATAGTGAGTGTTTTTACTTCCACGGGGGTAATGGGATACTTTGCGGGACTGACTTTTAATGCTTTGGAATGTGCCAACAGTATGGAAGGTGCAACTTTGACACGTCGCACTAGCATACAGGCTTTAACTATGTGAACCTTAAAGTGCGGGAATTCAGGGACGGCCATAAGACTTAACCCGTTTCTGGAACGGACCAATTTGACTGAGTTCGGTGACGTTCAAAAGGTATTTCTCTTGGTTGGACACATCACCGTGTAGATACCCCAAAAAATCCACCGTCTTACTATTTGCAGTGAGACTGCGACGAGCATCAAATCCCTTGCTTCCAGCGTTAACCTCCTCAAAGGTCACGGAGGTGTCGGTAAACCGCAGACATTAAGTAAAATGTTTACTTTTGGATTCAATGTTGTAATTGAGTAGCGTCTCTATGAACGATCTAATAGCATACGTGTTGCTGGGCGGTGAGAATATATTTTGGTTTAAAATCACATCCACCTGTGTTAATAGCGAATGCAACCATTTGTTGATGGAAGCGATTTTATCCACCTCGGTGAAACCGCCACCGTTGGGTTTCATGATAGCCACCCTGAGATAGAGCATGGTTTGTGAAAGATCGGTATAGAGCTCGCCTTGGCCAGTAATGGTAAATTCGATGGGTGAATCAATGGTGAGGGAAGAGACAGGTTTGCACTGGATCCATTGTCCAATTTTAAGACTGGTTTGCGTGGGTGGGAAGGAAAAGAGATAAAGTTCACTGCTGGCACACTCGCATAACTGGGGGTGTTGTAAAGACGTTTCAACTGAAAATATCTACCACTTCTTTCATCGTCTTCTTGGTGACCCTTTTTACGTCGAGCAATAACAGTAGACTGACGTCGGAGTTTCTTACGACACCATTTATAGCCTGAGCCGGACATCAGTCTTTTGATATTCTGCTCCGCCTTGCGTTTAAGGTTTGTTCCAGCGTGGCTGACACGCTGGTTTAGGGCCTCTTTGAAAGGATGACGCTGATTGGTGACGTTGGAGAGCACGTCAATACCCGTATGAATCGCTTGTTTTACAATGGTTTTAGCAGCGCTTCTCAGCAACGGTACGACGCTCTTGAAAATACCGTTGAAAAAACATCCTATTCCATGCCCACATTGATAGGGAAAACAGTGGTAAATAGAAGATATTCCTGGTCTAGCCTGGTTTACGTAGTGTCTCTGGTAGGGATAGTTGATGTTGAGCAGCGTCTAAAATGAAGTTTCACTCACACTTTTCCAAACTCGAATGGCACAGATTCACCAGTGTCTGTTTTTATATTGATTTCCAAGCTTTCAATTTCCCTTGTAAGTACGACCACGTAGTGCAACGAAGTATAGATGTTTTATGTATGCCATAGACATAGATGTTGTTGATACAAACGATACGTAAAAGTGGTTCCACAATGTCACCCACGGTCTGAGGATAGACGATATCCGTGTAAATATACATTTTCGAGGGCAAGCCTATTTGAATGTTGGTGGCGTATGGTGACTTTTGGACTTTGATCAGATTAGTCTTAGGATCGAGACCGGTCTGCATACTTAGTTGACTAAATAGAGTTAGCAGCTGTATATTTGGTGAAGTAGAGATAATGCCCAATTTTTGTTAGGGTTTGTGTACTTGAATACAACTACGAAATCTCCTTTAAACGCCTCTACATCGTTTAGGGCTTTGACAAAGTCATGGATAGTGCTGTAATTTCCAGGAGGGATGTACTCCTTTAATATTTGTTCCACGCCGTTAGCGTCCACCCAGTTGTACCATACAATATTTTGGCCCTGGGGTACGGAGGTGAAAAATATATATATTGGAATTTGACGAGAGCGACTTCCTATTGTACGTCGAGTGTAAGTTGGTAAGGTAGTTGCGTGGTGAAATTCACGAGAGTATTTTTCGGGAAATCTCTCATAGAGCTGTCGCTCGGCAAAGTGATGTAAAACTGATCCTTCATGGTAGGGCGCTGACGTAACTGGCAGGAATCCAATAATTAAACTTTGAGTGATAGCCATTCCACTGCATGTACACTTTCTTTCTGGCGCCTTTACCCTTGACACGTAGTATTTTATCAACTCTTAAGAGTTTCGGAAAGACGTACGCGTTGCAATTCGGGTTCGTAAAACGTCCCCTATACCTCCTCACCCTGAAGATCGGCCAACCTGTAGACGACTGATTGTCGCAACACAACATTGCTGATAGAAAATTTCTTCGCTCCAATTGCTCAATTGCTCTCGTATTCCTTTTCAAACAGCATTTTGAATTTGCTAATATGCAACGTTGGCTTACCATTCGAGTTTGAGCACCGCTTGCCGTACAGATATTCTCTGACTTGATGCATAATGGTTTCTGAAACGTCTGCCAGCGCCATCTTGATACTGGAATGTTTTGCGCCGTTGTAGGCATCGACGAGATTTCGAAGGACGTCCACATAGCTTTTAAAGTTCGATTTTTTTTACTATCATTATACTTTATCTACCTGTAAGATTGCGAGAAAGTAGAGAACGTTACACTAACTGTATGTAAACAAATAAGAGCTTGTTCATCAAATGAGCTTCATTTTCAAATTTAATCACGTTAAAGATTTAATACAAATGTATTTTATAAACTGATATAGCTCATTATTAAAGCATCAATAAATTCATGTTTAAACTTGTCATCCTAGTATTTGATATAATAGAACAGAATAAATACTTTCTTAAAAACTAGGACCTACTTAATTTTTGGTGTGAACACTTTTGTTTCCTATTTATGGTGTTTTGTTAAAGGGTAATAGTATTCAAAACAATTTTTCGTGGTCAATTTATCTTCTCTCTCTCTCTCTCTCTCTCTCTCTCTCTCTCTCTCTATTTATATATATATATATATATATATACAATGTTTAATTTATTTATAAATATATTTATATATATACACACAAAGTTTAATTTATTTATATATATAAATAAATTAAACGTTTTGACAGAGCTTAAGTTGCCCATGAAATGCAACTTTGTTGAAAAAATTAAGAATAATGATTAAAACTTCAAAATAAAAAATAAGTTTGTTTAGTTTTTAAAATAAAACTTTGAGAAAAATTAAATTTTTATTTTGGGCTTTTCCACAGTAGACCTAGGTCCAGGGCCGCATCTAGGGTGTGGTAGGGAGGGCAATTTCCCCGGGCCTCTCATTCCAGGGGGCCACATTTTCCCCAAAAATTACTAAATTAAATTACAGTGACTTTTAAATTTTGCATCAAATAGTGGTGTACAGATAGTTAATAATACAAGAAGTATGTTTTTGTTTTTCAATAGGATTCCATTCTTGATTCCTGAAAACCTTAATTATTTGTAAATTACAATTCACTTTATTTGAGTGATGTGCTACAGTACAGTAGAATAGGCCATCTTTTTGCTACCTCGGCCAGTCTACAGAAAACTACAACCATGAAATGGTGCAAAGAGAAAATATTTTGTTGGTAACTTAAGTGGAATGATCATTTGCTTTTAATAACATACATAGTCATTTAATGGGTTGATCAATATTCAACAAAATATAGAAAATTATTAAGTAATATGAGTAGGTAAGTTAGTATTAATATATTATAATGGTTTAATGTTAAAATTGAAAAAGTGCCATACATAAGAGGGCCTCATTTAAAAAAAAATTGCCCCAGCCCTCACATTTCCTAAATTCCTAGGCCCTATTTATCACACTAAACACACAATAAAAGGACATTTAATTTCAATATAGATTAAAACACTAGTAGGTCTACTAAACATTGTTTATTTTTTATGTTTCTCAGTTTAATTGAAAAAAATCAGATTATCTGAAAATATATCTTATACACTATATTATACATATATTTATGGGCAAACAAGTTTGATTGTAATAAATAAATATTTAAAAATAATATCTACACATAGTGGTACATTTAAAAAATGTCAATATAATATTATCATCTTAAGGTTTCACACATATCTTTAATAAAAGACACAAAACGAAAAAGTTAGTATGCATTTCCTTCTACAAATGTTTATAAATAGAATACTTGGCCTCACTGGGAAGAATAATTTTTCCAGTGGGTAACAATTTATTTTAAGGATAGGCCCCACTGGTCACTTCATAAATTGGATTCTTGGTAATATTGTCTGCATAAGCATCCATCATTGTTGTGGACAGCTTTTGAGGTGGATGGAATGAATGATCCATTTTCTTTCTTGTACCAACCCCTGATGAATTGTGAAAGTCTGAGAAAGTCGTAAAGACAGTTGTAACTGAATCAGACATGTGCATTCTTTTGTGTTTAAAATGAGAGCTTTGTTTTGAAATTGTACTCATTTTGGGAATGAAAACCGCCATTATAATTATTGTGGCTAGAACAAGTAGTGCAACGCATACTGTGGAATCTACATAGCGATCTGGGATTAGAGAATATATTAAACCCCACAGAGCAAACACAGGAAGACTGAGAAATGCAGCCAATGTTACCCAGCGACCCTCCTTATAGTTCCTTCTGATTTTTAATACTGTGAGACCATACACAAAAGATATAAGCAGCAATATCGCAATATAAAGATGAAGCAAAAGAAATTCTATGCGGGGCATATAACAGTATGGCGAGCCTTCATCGTCAACTCGAAATTGTGGCCGGTTTGTAAAGTACCATTGGACAACTATTACAATTTGAACCATGATAATAAAAAATAGAATTATATATTGATTTATATATGAAATTCGACCACCTAAGCCCAGCAAAACTAATGAACGAAGTTGCATAACTTTAATTATGAGTATGCCATAGCATAAACTCAGTGCAATAGGATATAATATAGTGCGTAACATGCACTTTATTTCACTTCCAGGAAGAACATATAAAACAACACAAGCATATATCAACATAATGCCTAATAGCAAGAGTATCCCTAATGACTGATTCCCAGATAATGTGCCATCACATATCTTAATTAACACATAAATAAGCATAAACATAGCAATAAACGCCCCTACGGCAGCAGTTGATACTAAAACAGTAGCCCATGCTCTTGTGATTGAGCTCTCTGGAGTGACACGGCGTGCATCAACTCCTGATCCTTCATTGTTCAATAATCCAGATGTAGGTATATCCTTCACTTTAGCATCCTGAAAACTTTCTAGGACAGCTTCTTTGTTTATAAACTCATTTATTGTAGCTTTTGAGGGTGTATCCATTTCAAATCCCCTTCCATGTTTCTCCTGGCTAAATAATATTTTCTTTGTTTGTGATGCAAAAAGATCTTGAGAGGATGGATAACCATGGTTTAACACTAGACCTTGGTCATTGGAGTACCATCCAGCCTGAAAAATAAGATAAATGCCATTAAGTTCTATGCTACCAGTCATCCTTTTGCCCTAAACTTATATTTCATATATAATATAGAAATTAATAAATATATGTAGGTACCAATATATACATTTTTGACAGCTGTTTACAAAAGGGGAACCAATATTAAAAAGGTAATACATAATATCTTAATACAATAGTACAATGAAGCAAAATTTTTATCAATAATATGATTAAAGATTTAAGCAGAATATAGCCTAATTAATTAGTTTAGGATATACCTATTACCTATTGACTTAATAATTACACCAAATTGAAATAAGCATGCACTGGATGGATTAGAAGAGGGTTGTTCATTCTATTTCAATGAGAATACTATAGAAAGTCCTGGATTTTATGTTTCTTATTCTGTTCTATTAAAATATAAATATTAAGTAACTGAAAGCTGTCTAACTAGCAGTAAGGTATTATAAATAAAGCAATATGGTTTACAAACTATAAGCATAAGCTAATATTGACTATAGTCACTTCTATTTTAT
Organism: Timema shepardi; assembly: GCA_902151425.1. NCBI lineage: Eukaryota > Metazoa > Arthropoda > Insecta > Phasmatodea > Timematidae > Timema > Timema shepardi. Next base: position 80,247 of record CABFVX010001607.1, on the reverse strand, counting down.
TTAAGTGTGTAATTTGAAGCTACCATCTTATTCTAAGTACCGGTGAATTAATAATTATTTTTTGTTGACTTGTCTGAAATATGGCTAAACTTGAAGAACAGTTACTATATTTTACGTTAGGTACTTACAAATGTTTGAGTCTCTTCTCTCATTTCTATTTCTCGTTTATTTTAAAGTACTATGATTAGATGACTGAAGCTATTATTAGCTGATATCGCAAACTATTAGCAAATTTTCATGAATGTATCTTAATACTTAATTTTTGCATCCATTATTGTTTCCAGCTTATGGCCTGGGTCAGTTTTTTTTATTCAAGCCATATATTTTGCACCCACCGGCTTGCTAGGCCTTTCATAGCTTCATATGTACTGTAATTTACTTAAGACTAGGACAGGCGCAACATACAGTCCCTAGCCGTTCATTTATAATGTGAAAGAGTAAGCCTTTATTTTCATCATTGATAAAAGTTCAGCCATGCCAGGAATCGAACCTAGGTCCCTTAGTTAAGTAAGCAAACACACTGCCGACTGAGCTAAAAGGTTGGACTATCTTAATATTATTATTATTATTATTATTAACACCGCGTCTTAATACTCGTTCGGGTTAGACGCACTTACGCTAATGTGTAATGGTAGGGTGATTGTGAGATGAAATGGAGGACCTACAGTTTAACGTGGAATCCGAACCACGGTGGAGGCCTGGCATTCCCCACATTCACAAGATGTCTTGTTAGAGGTGAAGGAAGGGTTTGGTAATCAGATAAATCTTTGCCGCGACCGAGGATTGAACCCCGGCCGCCAGCACAGAAGTCTGACACCTTACCCCTAGACCGCCAGGTCACCGACGACTATCTTAATACATAATCAGATACATTAAAAATTATGTGCCCTCTGGCTTACTGCATCTTAATTGCTAGTTTAAGTTAATTCTTCTAGTAATATATAGTGTACTAGCAGCCCATCCCGGCCTTGCACGGGCATAATAATATAATAAAAGAAGATACACAATGTTTTACAGTGAGTTTCTAAAAAAATAACATTCATTGAAAACAAAAAACTAAGATATTAATTTTTTTTGTGAATATATTTTCTTAAACTTTTTTTGTATTTACATTGTTTTTTATATATATATATATATTTTTAATATTATTTTTCACCTTTTTTTGTCATTTTTCAATATATTTTTTATTTATACTTATACTAATTGTTAAAAGGTCATAACCGCAAAACAAAAGGCATTTAATTTATTGAGTAAGAGACTCCCTGTAAACAATATTTGATGTGGTTTTATTTTGTGGCAGCAAAATAAATTGATTTTCAGGGGCTCCAACCCGCGATAGGCCAACGTATAATTGACCATGAGTAAAACATTTCTTTCGCAGATCGATCCCAACTAATTCGAAGGTTTGACCTTGGGACTTGTTAATTGTTAATGCGAAAGATGTTTTTACCGGAAATTGAAGCCGTTTAAATGGGATTGGCAAATCACTTGGGATCATCGGTATCCTCGGTATATGAGCTAGTTGACCAGCTGCTGGACCGGTCATAATAGTCGCTACAATTAAATTTTCCTTTAACTCCTTAATAAGCAACCTCGTCCCATTGCACATGCTTGGAGGGCTTAAATTTCTCAAAAGCATGATTGGAATTCCAATTTTTAACTTCAGTTCGTGTGGTGGTAATCCAGAAGTGTTCAAGGAATTCAAAAATTCCTGTGGATAATGAACTGTATCTTCAATATTAGTTACAGTGTCTATCGACTTGTATTTTTTTATCTGACCGCTGATTTTTTGAACGATAAGATTGTTTATTTCGTTGACAGTATCATTCTTTACTGATACTATTGCCCTAGAGCACAACCAATGAAAGTCCTTTTCGTGCAAATTCTCGATATCAGGGTATACTGCATCTATTAAATTTTCCAAATCATGGAGTATTTGGCCTAGATACTCATCCAGAATAATGTCACTATATCCGCTTAAATTTGGAGCAGGGAAAATTCCTTCCCCAAGTTTTAGCAGTTGTTGTGGGAAATCACTGTCACTTCCATGAAGATGAGCTCTCATATTCGTCCTTAATTTTAATGTTTCAATCGAAGTCCATAAGGGAGACGATTTCAAGCATGCTTTGATGATATCTGCTCGCGTACCTCTGTTAATAACGGGGAGAGTCTGTCGGAAATCTCCAGCAAATACAAAAGTAATCCCGCCCATGACTGCAGAGGAGTTCCTGAGGTCTTTTAAGGTTCTGTTCACGGCCTCTATATGTGCTCTATGGCTCATCGTGCATTCGTCCCACATAACTAATGAGGTGTCTTGTAGTAGTTTACCTAGAGGCCCGTTTTTGCGGATAGAACATGTAGATTGTTGCTCAAGATTTACAGATAGCGGAAGTTTAAAAGTAGAATGAGCAGTTTTGCCACCTCTCAAGAGAGTTGCAGCAATTCCGGAGGAAGCAACTGCTATTGCTATCTTCCCTGATTCTCTGACCTTAGCAAGTATCAAATTAGCAAGAAACGTCTTTCCTGTTCCCCCTGGCGCATCCAAGAAAAATATTTTTCGTTTGTCATTATTCACGCTGTCGACTATAGTCTCAAAAGCATGTTTTTGATCTGGGACTAATTTTGGTAGGTTTTCATTGACGAAAGCGGTCAAATCATTTGTATCGTAGTGATGTGCCATTGTATCTGCAACATTGTTTTCTGTACGAACTGAAGAAGGTAATCCAAAATCACTTAGACTTTTGTCATTTAATTGCAACAATCTATTTTCTATTTGTATCAAACCTTCGTTATAAATATTCTCATTGTATGGTAACGCGAAGTCTTGATTTTCCTGTCTGATTCTGTGTCTAACATCTTCACACAAATCATCTTTGAAACTGTCCCACAATTTGAATGGCTCCGATGGCTGACAAAATAAAAGTATGACCACAAACAACTCTCTTAGTTGTATTGGACATTGCAAAAGCGATGCTTCTCTTAGAGTATTTTCCCAATGGTCATCGTTTTCTAGCAAACCTCTAGCACGGCAAGCAGCTTGATAGGTCTCTTTGAGAACTCCGTCCACAGTTTTCAAGTGCTGGAATGAAGTTGGACCGCGTACGTGATGCAGCAACATCCTAAGATAAAAACACTCAGATTGAGAAGGATGAACACCATAGACTCTTCCTAAAGCAGCATCTTTTTTTATTCCTGGATGGCCAACTACGTTCTCACCACGCTTCCTTCTTGTAAACTTATTATTGGCCCATGTGAAATATTGCGGGACTTCGTGGTATAGCAGTGTCTTTGCGAATTCATCTTCATTACAGAGCTCAAAGAAAGCAAGCAAAGTTGTTTTGCGTGGATTTCGGGCCACTTGTTCAGCCGTTTCTGCGGTGAAATACACCCTTTGCCCATTTTCTAAGTGGACAGCTAACTGTAAGACTGTAGGATGGCGCTCGTGGATCGGGAATTCGAATATTCGCCAAGCAGCTTCAGATGTACTGATGTAACGGCCATTCACGTAGTTTTCCACTTCATCATTTGGGTTTCTGACGCCAAATGTAGCTTGGTCCGATCCTTTATTTATGTATTTACAAATGTATTTGATGGCTTGAACTGAGTGGCAGTACTCTACATTTATGTGAGCGTTAAACGTCCTGCACAAAAGTGGAGAATAAGGGACAATCCAGCTATTATCTATAGTAAAATTACTGCCTCTGATATATAGCGAAGCACTCTGTCCTCCATTTGCGGTGTCACGACGACGATAAACTGGATATCCATCCTCTCCGGTCTGAGTTTCGTTGACCAAGCGTCGTGGGTATTTTTTTGTGCAAATTCCGTTTTTCATACATGGTGCTGTTAAGTTATGCTCTCCACATGGTCCGTGCACCATATTTTTAGTTACGATATCGAACAGTATCGGATCGTTTTGTTGGTTGGGCAGTTCCGCAACTATCAGACTATCAATTTCGTCTGGTTGAATTTTTGTTTCTAGCCAAAACAGCATATGACAGTGTGGTAAACCTCGCTTCTGCCACTCCACACTTGCCATGAAACATTTCACTTTGCCGAATATTTCATCTTTATTGAATAATTTTATTAATTTCTTCATCTTTAAATGAAATACCCTTGAAATTATGTCATGACGATCGAAAGAACGCTGACCAGGTAGTAGTTCCGCTTTAATTTCAGGCCATTCGGGGTTGCACGTAAAAGTGACAAACAGATCTGGTCTCCCATAGTTTCGGACATAAGTCATCGCGTCTTGGGTTTTTTCATGCAGATAACGTGGAGAACCTGTGAATGAAGATGGCAAGATTACGCGTTGACCGATATTTGATGGGTCAACATTTCCGTCTTGATTTAAAGCGTCTCTGAGATGAATGTATTCTTCAGCCCTTAATCTCTGTTGATTACGACATATGTAATTCAATCTTTCCGATATCATTTTTGCCATCATATCTACAATAAATTGACTAAATAGGTCCCTGTAATAATGTAATGGATTAAAACAGTCAGCTCTAAACATCAACCTAAATGCATAAAATTGCATGCACGTCACAGTTTTGTTTGTCGCTGTATCTTGCTGTGGAATAGTTAAATAATAACCGTCTTCTCCTTTAACGAACATTAAGGGATACTGTAGTGGATCATACGATCGGTGTAACTCAGAGACCCTTTTCAATTGGCCGTCTCTTCCGTGCAGCACTATATCTCTGGGGCCTTTTTCTTCGTCAACCAAGAGAACGGCTACCTCGTTTACAGCTGGAGCATTGTATCTACCCGGGTGTGCTGTCTGCGGCGGGCGGTCAGAATGGATTATTAACTTTAAATTATCCGAAGAGGTACGTTCTAAGTTTTGTTTAAAACTTTGTATATATACATTGTGGCTATTCAGTGTGGTCTGTAGTTCGTTAATTAAATCGATTTTTAGCGTTGGAGCTATGTTTGACCTCAACGATAGCTGATCTGCGTCTGAAATGAAATATATCTGCAAGTATTGTGGATTTTGGCCTTGTGGTGGTAAAAGGCTACCAATAAGATGATAAATCTGTCCCTCTACTTTAAAAGTTGGCATAAAATTTCCTTCTCTTATTTCTTTGGCACCAAACGAAGTCATTTGAAAAAGGCTATTGTACTTACGGATGTTGGTTAAAAAATGTCTAGATAGCGAATGATTATTTGTCAAAAGATTTTTCATTGGCTGTGGCGGTTCTTTAATATTGGGGAGACTAACTTTTCCAGAAGCACAGCACATGCCATTAGCTTCATCGGCCCATTTTTTGGCAGAACACTTAGGGCAGATCTTTGTCATGTCGCCGATTTGGACGGAAGACTGTTGAGCATAATCAATCTGTGGATCGTATCTAAAAGCCGATCTATTACTATGAGCTAAAACTTGATTGCGAGCTCTAGCTCTGGACGTCTGTTGTCGCTCTCTCTGATCTTGAAGGCGTTGGGAACGCTCAGAGCTTGATTCCCTATGGCGAGCTTGTATATTTCTTGCATTTTGCTCTTCAAGCCGCTGAAAACGCTCAGTACTCGACTCTCGCGCGTGCACTTGAGAGGTTCTTAAATTTTGTTCAGTAAGCCGCTGCGAACGCTCAAGACTGGACTCTCGCGCGCGTATTTGAGTGGTTCTCATATTTTGTTCAGCGAGACGTTGTGAACGCTCGATACTCGACTCACTGGCACGCGATTGCGACGCATATTCTCTCTGACTTGATAGACGATTTTTAGTTTCTGACGAAGATTCTCCATTTCGACGTATTTTTGATGCCCTAACCTGGGAACTATTTCTAGAAAGTTGAGATCTTGATCTTTTGGGCATTTTAAAATGACCAAATAATGCCTTTACACTAAATCATTAGCTTAACGTTTGTTAGCTACCTACAAATACAACCTACAACTATAACCTATTTAAAAAAAAATTGAAAATTAAAAACAAAACTATTTAAATCACTTATTTACTTATTAACTAAATGTACAACATAAACAAATGAGTCTAGTCTGAAAATAACTTTTTGTATGGGTTTAGTAATTTAAAAAATAAATTATTATCAATCGACAAAACATTATCAACATTATAATTCCGAGCACGACCGCTAGCTAGCCGAGCGGAGTTTTTTCTATTATTTAAACTCGTGATATCTTTTGAATGGAATATCCAAATCGAATCATTTAAAAGGTGATATGAAGGTATTGAAGTAGTCTTAAATAATGTTCTATTTATTTTGATAACGATCAATACCTAGGTACGAATAAAGAGCCTTTTCTAGCGGTGGTATTTTAATAATTTTTTTTAAATAAAAGGACGCTTATTGTGACGTAACTATAAAAGATAGAGACATGCTGTCGCGACATTTTTTATAGATAGTGATGTGTCCTGAAAAATTGTAATACATCATTTTGTTCTATCATTAATAGTTTTCGCAGCGCACGCGATTGAAGGAAGTTTTTTGTTTATTTTTTTACACCTTGGGTTAGATTATTCAAGTTTTAGTAAGCATCCCTAATTTTATTGAAAATGAAACATAGCCTATGCCACTCGGGAATAGTGTAGCTTGCCAACGGCGAAAGAATTTTTTAAATCGGTCCAGTAGTTTCGGAGCCTATTAATTTCAAACAAACAAACAAACAAACAAAAAATCAAATCTTTCCTCTTTATAATATTAGTATGATTGATACCTAACTAATATTATCAGAGGTTTAGGAGTATTCAGGCTAGGGTCGGAAGTCACAAAATAATTTAGAGTGTTCACTTTGTAGCTATACACATAATTTAAACAAATATATAATTTGTGTAAAATACTCCTCCTTGGAACTGCGTATAATAATTTTATCCTAGAGTTTATGTGGGTAAAAAATTAAACTATTTACTTACCCATAAATCAAAGTTTAGGTGGTTACAATCTATTAAATTAGGCTTACCTACCTGTTCCTACACCAATGGCTATTATGTAGCATATGAATGAATGACAATAAAAATAAGAAAATCTAACTCACCACAGATACATCTCCATTGTTTTGAATATGATAAATTATGTACTTGTTGGATACCAATTGGCCATCATGTGTAATATGGAGAGTGGTTCCTTGAAGTTCGAATGGTGCATCATGTTGGGATGTAAAACTTAGTTGAGACAAAGTGGCAAGGATGTCTTGCTGCAGGTTTGTGTGGGAGACTGAACAATTGAATGGGTTTTCATTACAAAGCTGTGCTTGCACTAGAAACACAGCGGCTGAGAAGGCAGACACAGCCTTCACTACAAAAGTAACCTACAAACAGGAATTAATTAGAGTTACATTTTGTACCAAAATGTCAGAATGGAAATTTAGTGGTATTTATAGCAATACGTTGGTGCAATGAAAATATTAAAAATATTGGTGGTATGATAAATAAAGATTTTTTTACTACATCCATTACTGTTTCCAGCCTATGGTCTGGGTCAGTTTTTTATTCGAGACATATATTTTTCACTACCGGCTTTCTAAGGCTGTCGTAGCGTCATATGCTTTATAATCTAATTTTAGACTAGGACAGGCACAACATCCAGTAGCTCGCCATCAATTTATCAATTTGGAAGGGTAAACCGACAATTTACCAAAGATAAATTTTTCGGCCATGCTGGTAATCAAACTCAGAACCCTTGGCTCAGTAGGCAGACACACTACTGACTGAGCTAAAATGTTTGTTTAAATCTATATATATATGCTCAATATTTAGTGTGCAGTTTTGAATGTTCATGGATAATACTGGCAATGATTATGACATTACTGATTTGTGTGTGAGTAGCTTATATATGTATACATTGTAATGTCCCTATCCTACTTCTAACAAAACTGTGTAAGGTCACTGGTTTTATCTGGGTGCCCGGTAGCCTACCCTACTAAAGCACTACCGTGACACCGTAGGAACTTACATGATTAGGATGGACCCCAAGCGGTAGGTGTTGTGATGGATGGTTCGTGGGGAATGAGACTTGCGAGCTAGTCCAATATGATATATTTATTAATCTAGTCAAATGCTAACTACTACATGAGTAGCCAGATAGATCTCCCGTGACGAGGGAGCAGGCACGATAATGGTCTAGCAACCTTTCTTAGACCCGTGATCGACCCTCTAGCAGGGTGAACCACCAGATCACATTTAATATCGTCATTTCATCAGACATGCTAGATACAACGATACATCTACTCAGCATGGCTTCCAACATTCAACAACCGTGTGTTATTCTCACACAAACTTGCTGATCTCGATGTTCACCAGCCAGGAAGGTCTATCGGCAGCACTGTGCTCGCTTCTCAACAGGATGCAAGCTATATGAGCTAAATGCCATTCTCAGCAGGATGGCAACCCAATACTCTTGACTTCCAAGGAAATGTAGAAGCGTGGGTTAACCTCCTGCCAGAATAAGCCTTAAAATAATTATGCTCTTACAAAATATATATATATATATATATATATATATATTTTTAAGCACTATTTATATAGCAAATATATAACATTTTAGAAAAAATTCTTAAGTAGTTTCAAGTAAGGAGTGGTGATAATTAAAGTTAATACTTAGATAGAATGTTGTGGAAAAAATTATAGCAAAATATAGAAAAATTGTGATTTAATGAATTATACAGTTTCAAGATTTGTAGATGTATTAAGTGACATTAAAATTCAAAAATATTGATTATAATTTGCTTCTAGTGAACAACATGAAAAATTATGAAAATTTTAAATAGATTGTTATAGCATTATTAACATAACTAAAACATAAGTTGACGACAAGTCATAAATACAAGTATTAGAAGTTAAAGATGTGTTACAAAACAAGGACACATAAAGTAAGGACAAAAGAAAGTTTGAAGGTCAATTATGTTGTAAATAAAAATTATAAAATGATAATTTATAGATTAATATCTGCCATTTGAAATTTAAATAAAATGAATATGTGTTCTTGTTACAAAGATTTTGAAGAATATTCACAAACAATTCACAAACCAAATATTTTAATCAGACCTCTAGTAAACTATCAAAATGCACCAGCATAAAAACTCGCCAAAATGATAGCCAAAATATTCTCTGAAAACTACCCAATACATTCAATATTGAAATATTTATTCACCTAACTAGAAAGCTAAACTAAATGTATATTAACAAAAATATCAAATTTATATCATTAGACAATTCCAACCTCTACACTAATGTGCCAGTATTAAAAGCCATCAACATTATTAAAGAATCCCTAACATCTCTGGAATTCACTTAAGAGTACATTGATCAAATTTATTCCAAATTCTCACCGACCAAAACTATTTCCAATTCAACAACAAATGTTATTCACAAAATGATGGACTTGCAATGGGCCCCTCTATATCATGTCTTATGTCAAAAATCTTCTTACAAAAATATGACCCTATAATCTTCAATAACCTAAACAATTTGCTAAACATCAAATTCTATTGCAGATATGTTGACGATATCCTAATAATAATAATAATAATTATTATTATTATTATTAGCACCACGTCTTACTACCCGTTCGGGTTATACGCTGATATCCTAATCATCTATGACAATGACCCCAATCTCTCTGGTGTATCCACACTGATAAAAAACATTCATCTTAATCTTTCTTTCACTCTTGAGAATGAAAATGTCAGTATAAATTACTTAGACCTCAACATTTACAAAAATGTGAAGAAAAAAATAACCTATAACATATATAGGAAACCCACCCACACTGATGATATCATCCCTAATGATTTGAATCATCCCATTTTTCACAAACTTTCTGCCTTCAATAGCCTAGTTCATCAGTTACTTAATATCCCACTCAGTAAATCCAACTACAAAAATGAGCTTGATACAATAAAATTAATAGCTATTAATAAAGGTTATTCTCACTCTATCATCTACAAAATCTTAAACAAATAGAAAAACAAACTAAGATCCAATAATTTCTCAACCTCCCTCATTAATGATAACCAAAATAGCTCCAATCAAAAGAAGAAATGTGTTAAATTTATTTGCACTGGTTTCATTACAAATATTATCAAAAAGTATAATCCCAACATTGCTTTTTCCACCAATAATACAATAAAGAAAAATATTAATAACTGTAATTTAAATAAAAATGACAACTACAATAAAAATGGAAACTATAAACACACTTGTGAATGCAATAGTATCTACATTGGCCAGACTGGCTAAAATTTTAGGGTTCGATTTAAAGAGCAAATTTCTGATTTAAAATACAATAGGACCAAATATAAATTTTCTGAACATTAAAAAAAAACTCTAACCGTCAACCCAAACCAATAGATCAATGTATGAATCCTTTTCCCATATCCCATAAAGGGGCGAAATTAAACATAACTAAATTTTTTTAATCCAAGCAATTTTATTCCAAAATAAATCAATCATTAATGAACAATTACAACTATACAATCAAATTCTTGTGAACACATTAACGCATCTACCTAGAAACATTACAATCCTGTAACCTCATTTATCCTGCTCTACCTTCCAGCGTAGATAATGACCTGTCTGAGCCGGAGTCAAGAAAATTAGTTCCTTATTCTTCCTTATTAATATTTTTATTCCTTTCCATAAATCTATTTCTCCTTGCTCTCATAGATCATTACACATTCACTGTTTCAACATTGTTTCCCAACCTAACAATTTACACCGTGATCATGATAACTTTACCTTGCGTAGCTCGTTTTTTCATTTGGCTTTTGTTTTTTTAATGCAAATATTTTCTCTTCAACCACACCCTAGTTAGTTAACATCTCACAGTTGTATCTACACCTAGTGTCTCTCACAATGACTTGGTAAGTTTGTTTGTTTATTAATTGTATTTTACAATTAATCAATATAATAGAAATTATCAAGACTTTTGTAATACATAAGTTTTAAATTTCTTTGTGTTCTTTAATTTTGTTTCGCAGTGTCCATGATTATGGTATATACATGTTGGAAGATATAGCTCAGAATCTTTGGATTGCTGGTATCACAAGGAGTAATGGGACTTGGAATAAGATAAGGCTTATATTTTATACATCACTTTAAAATTTCATAATTTTTTTAACCGAACATAATTGACTTAAAACCTTGTTTATGTTCCACTCTATGTTATATTCTTCAAAATCTTTGTAACAAGAACACATAATCACTTATTTAAATTTCAAATGGCAGATGTTGACCTATAAATTCTAATTTTATAATTTTTATTTATAACATATTGAACTTCAAACTTTCTTTTGTCCTTACTTTATGTGTCCTTGTTTTGTAACACGTTTTTAACTTGTAATACTAGTATTTTAGACGTGTCGTCAACTTATGTTTTAATTCTGTATATATTAATATATTTAAAATGTTCATATTTGACAATTTGTTGTTTACTAGAAGCAAATTATAATCAATCTTTTTGATTTTTAATGTCACTTAATATATCTACCAATCTTGAAACTGTCTAATTCATTAAATCTCAATTTTTCTATATTTTGCTATAGTTTTTTCCAGAACATTCTATCCAAGTCTTAACTTTAATAAGTGATTATATGCTCGACTGTAAATAGAAAGGTACTATAAGAACTATGCTACACTCTAATTCAATTAAAATGAACCTAACGTATGTTGTAATACTATGGAATTAAAAGCGCCTCGCTTTGGGCATCAAATGAAATACTATCTGATAAAAGCGCCGCGCTTTGGGCGTCAATTGTAATTCTATCGGTTATCGCGCCACTCTTGGGCGTCAATCGTAGAACTATGTGATCAATCGCCCCGCTTCGGGCCTCGATTGATTCACTGCGGATTAATTCCCTGTTATTGCTGTGATGATATTAGGTTGTCTTAAGCTCCGTGATCGAGCGCCTATCACCACTGTACGGAAAAGATACAGTTTAATCAGCTGTCTATAGCCTCGTGTTCGAGCACTAATTAAATCTGTATTAATATTATTAAAGAAAGAGAAATGTTGATGGCTGTTTATTTCACACACGGTTTATTTATATTACACCAGTAAATTACTTGCACATATTTCAATTAAATGTTTCTTATCACTGCACACTTGTGTTTTTGAAGTGACTTATATTATAATGTGTTAGACTGTGACTGACTCGTGCGTGAGCGTGATCTCGGTGTCAATGTTTGGTACCGGAGATCATCCTCATGCCATAAACATACGCACAATGGTTTATATATGACATACCCCTTGCATTTCTCTCCCCTTTTCAAAAGTGTAAAAACTAACCAATAGAAAGAGTCTTGGCGACAGGTTTTTTGAAGGCTAGCTTCTTATTGGTATAGATAAATGTCGTCTTATGCCAAATACTATGAAGTTGTTCCCTTTAACAAGAAGAAACGCAGTTGCTCTTTTACCAGGAAAGAGATGCTTTTCACATATTTTCTGGAAATCGCATGTTTCTTCATGGATGAATCTTAAAAGGATACTCTACCTATATTGCTTTAAAGAAAAATTACCTTCATCCATGACTTTTTACATAATTTAGATTAATCCAAATCAATACATTACAATTTTATGACCTGAAAATTATAACTTAGAATCTTGACTACTCAATGTATCATTTAATGGCAACAAGCATCAATATCTTTATAATGTATTTTATAAGAAGCAAGTCTGTCTTTGCAAACATGCTACATGATTGCGAATGTCAAGATATTTGTTTTTTAACTAAACATAATAATATAACCTTTATTTTTTAAATATTTGATTGAGTAAATGTTACCTCAAGATCAATTTGAAGTTTTCCAGCCAATTGCTTTATTTCCAACTGAGAACAATCATCTATACCTTTAACCTCGGTATTATTCCAATTGCAGTCATAAGTAGTGGATATGTACTCTTTCACCAGCTTGTTGTCATTCTTTTGCGCAGACTGAAAATACATCTCAAATCAGAGAAATATTTTTTAAAATATTATCAAAAAACTATTATAAGTCGACACTTTAATCAGCCTTACGCACATCTATTAATATGGAAAATGTTGCCACTTGAAGAAGATTAAATTGTAAAAGATTCTCCCAGTGTCCTGGGATTGTAATGTGATTGTTTACCTTGCCTTCCACATCGCAGTGATATGACTTTCAGAATGGCAGCCACTCTTGCCCTGAGCTATTTGGTATATATACATATTTTAAATGGGATATATTATGAAGATAAAAAAAAAAGTCATGATGTGCAGTAGAGGAGGAATTAGTCAAATGAATAAGGAACTAGAAGAATTAAGGCTACAGCAAAATGGAGTTGTCCTAACTAGAAAATAAGTAAAATAGCCAATGACAGAATCAAGAAATATTTTAAAAGTAGAATAGCACAAATTTGGAAATCAGAAAAGGGCTCCTTAAGATATGTGTATGGATTATTGTACTTTATGAATGTTAAACATGAACCATTGTTGCAAATGAAAGTATAAAGTTAAAAGTATTGGAAACAAGGTGTTACAGAAGTGTGTTGAAAATATGGAGTTGTATCAAAATATATAGAAGTACCATACCCAGAAAAGCAAATGAAAATAGGAAACTTTGGAAAGGTATACATCAAAGAAGATTAACATGGTAGGTCATATACTGAGACACTATAGTTTGATAAAAATATTTATAGAAAGAGATGATAAAGGGAGACATACAAGTGGGAGAGCAAGAATGGAGTAGGCCTACATGAATCAGAAGAAAGTATAAGGATGTGAAAAATTTGGCCCAAAACAGACAAAAGGGGAGAGCTGCAGCAATACAATCGCAAGATTGATGCCCTAATGATGACAATGATGGTTTGAACTATACATACAGTAGTATATTGATACTTACATTCATTTCAGCCCTTCCCTGTTGAAGGTGGTTGCATTATTTAATAACTCACGATTGAAATTTGGCAGGCAGTTTGAGGAATTTCTTGAAATAGAGAGTGAAGGAGGGGAGAGATGTGGGGTTGGATTTTTTTTAAAAAAAACTCTTTTTCACTGTAGATAATGATTGAAGTTGGTCAAACAGATATATAAGGGCTGAAGGACAACCCAAAATAACTAGGAGAATGAAAATATTAAATTTTTAAAAAAAGGGTCATGGAAATCATGGGGGAGGGAAGGAGATGATGGAAATTTCCAAAATTTAAAAAGAAAAAAAATTGGAAAAGAAGAAAATTTAAATCAGAGGACAATAAAGGGACTAGCCCAATCAACTATAAAGTAGTTAAAGTTTTTAAATCTGAAACATAATATTTAAAAAATAGTGTGGTTAACAGTTTCAGATTTTGTATATTAAAAACACTTCTTGGTGTAGTGTTATTAAGATTTAAATATTTACAAGCATTACAGAAGATCATAAGCAAAAAAAAACAAAAAAACTGAAAACCACCCCATAACCATAAGAGTTGTAAAAGTTTAAATTTAAAAATATATAGCAGGGAAAATAGAGGGCTCAATATTTCCTAAATTTAAAGATCAAATGGCTTCTTGGTGTGGTAAGAAATTCAAATTTCGCTACAGTTAGACAAAAAAGCCTAAAAACAAGCGAAAATTAAAATTAAAGGAGGTCTATTAGTGTTGAGATTACATATCTAAAAATCAAGGGGATAAATAAAACTATGTAGGAGTGAGAGATCAATTAAAATATATAACCCTTAGTGACATAGCGTGGTGAATTGCAATGGTGTTTGATAAACCATGATGCTCATATTTCAATACGTCTCTAAAACAAAGTATATTAGGGTATTCTATTTTTTCTTGTTGGTTGAACAGTAATAATATTTATACAATATATTTTTGTAACAATCTTTATTACTTAGTTTCACTTATATTATGATAATATTTTGTAAAATATTGTGTTGTCAATGGATTTCATTCTCTTATGAACTCGGTTTGTCGATTGGGTAATTTTTTGTTAACAATATTAATTTAATCTATTTTAATTTATTGACCACCAAAGTTAGCTTTATAGGCCTCGAGTGTGTTTATGCATGCTGCCAGCTTGTAATTTCAAGGACATCAGACTATTCAATAAAGCAGCCTTCCGTGCTGGCCCTTTGGACTGGTATATTTGTCTTCCTTGACTTTTGTTTTATTATTATCTATGATGTATATATGATTAGTACTATTGATTACAAGAATCAACAAATAATCATGAACAAATTTGCTTTGTGTTTTAAATATGTACAAGATATGGAAACCATTAATTGATGTCATGATACCATTTAAAACAGATTATGGGCCCAGATACGTTTTTAAGGTTCAAGTGAAAGTTTGAACAGAAGTTTTGAGTGTTATTCGTGATCGTTTGTCTGCAACATTACATCAGTTCGTGTTGGTTAGCTTCTGATTCGATTGAACTCAAAAATTGTGCTCAAATGTCAGTAATTATAAAATAGAGCCATTAAATAAAAATAATTATGATACATGGGAAATACAGGCAAAAGCAGTCCTCATTCGTAGTGGACTTTGGTGTTACGTGAGTGGTGAAACATCAATAGGCTACCTGCAGAAGAAGCAGATAAGAAGAAATGGCAGGAATATGACTCGCATACAAGGTAAAATCTAATATTGATAATATCCCCAAACGAACTAAAACATGTGAAAAATTGTGACACATCGAAGTCATTATGGGACAAATTGAAAAGTGTATACCGAAGTCGAGGTCCTGCTCGTAAAGCCACATTACTAAAACGACTCGTTCTGCACAAGATGAAGTACAACGATGATATGAGTACCCACCTAGATGAGTTCACAGATGCTGTAGATAAGCTCCAAGATATGGGAATAGAGATAAACGGTGATTTGTTGAGCATCATGATGCTCTACAGCCTATCCCCTGCCTACGAAAACTTTCGTATAGCAATTGAAAGTAGGGATAATTTACCAACTCCTAGTGAATTAAAAATCAAGATTATGGAAGAATCAAATGCTAGACACAAGGATGACCTCAAAGATAAGCATGAGGATGCATTTTTTGTTAAAAAATTTAATAAACATCACTATAAAAATTTTAATTCAGGTCAAAATCACAAAAATTTTCGATCTGGTCAAGGTCATCAAAATAAGAATAATAGTGGTAACATGAACTGCCAAAGATGTAAAAAGTCAAATCATAGGACAGAAGATTGCTGGTTCAACAAGAAAAAGGAATCCACCTTCAAAATTGAAGAATGTCTTTCAATAGGCCTACACCCATCACCACCCATGAATTCTATTTGGTGTCTGGATAGTGGATCTACTTCACACATGTGCAATGACCAAACAAAATTTTCAAAACTATCTGAGCCAATTGATCATGGCATTCTCAAGCTCGCATCAGAGGAACACACTGCAACTATTTCAGGTATTGGTCTAGTCAAAATTCAGCTCAATGATGACTCAATAGTAAATTTACCTGAAACTTTGCATGTACCAAAATTGACCACAAATCTTCTCTCTGTTGCAAAAATTACTGATAAAGGTTTTAGTGTTATTTTCAAGAAGGATTACGCACAAGTTGTAGATGATCATGGTAATCTTATTCTAAAAGCAACACGATACAATGGTCTGTACTGTTTTGATGCAAACATGTCAGAATATGCAAATTTATCTTCAGGTATTTCTGAAAAGTCAAAAATTGAAATGTGGCACAGAAAATTGGGTCACATAAATGAGTCTGATTTAAAATTGGCTCTAAAAGATAATCGCCTAAAAGGTTTGCATTTTAACACCAATGAAAGTCTTGGTGAGTGTGAAATATGTATTAAAGGAAAATTTACCAGACTACCTTATCACATTAGGGAACAACCGAAAAGTGTAGATAAGCTGGAAATAATACATTCTGATGTTGTAGGCCCCATGCACACCACTTCACCCGGAGGCTCCAGATATTTTGTTACCTTTATTGATGAGGGAACTCGCTATACCAGAGTATATTTCCTGAAAAATAAAAATGAAGTCTTAAATACTTTTAAAGAATTTAAAAATGAAGTAGAAAATCTGACAGGAAAAAAGATTAAATATCTTCAAAGCGACAATGAAAGGGCAGAATATAGAAATTTGGAGTTTGACAAATTCTTATCAGATTGTGGGATTAGAAGACGTCTTTCCGTTGTAAGATCACCCCAGCAAAATGGATTGGCCGAACGAAAAAATAGGTCACTGCAGGATAAGGCCAGATGCCTACTACTGGAATCAAATTTGCCCCACTCATTTTGGGCTGAGGCCATCAATTGTGCAAATTATTTATTAAATCGCAGCCCATCCAGGATTCTGAAAGGTGAAACTCCATATCAAAAGTGGACTGGTCATGTACCTTCAGTTCATCATCTTCAAGTTTTTGGATACAAAGCGTTCATGCACAACAAGGACCCCAACAGAAGAAAATTTGATTCAAGAGCCAAAGAAGGCATTTTTGTCGGATACTCTGAAGTATCAAAGGCCTATCGTATTTGGGTGCCATCCCAAAGAAAAATTTCAATAGCGAGAGATGTAAAAATAATTAACAAGCTCTACTATGAATCCAACCAAGAACCCTCAAGGTGTGATCCATTCAGGGAAGAATACTGTGAACAACAATCAAATACGCCGAAAAAGGAAGAAAACAGTAACAGTCAAGAGATTTCAGTAATAAGGAATGACGAAAATTTAGATGAAATTAATGTAGTCGCAAGTGACAGAGAAGAAAACAATGTAGGATCTGAAGATAGCTTTGAGGAAGAAGAAGTTGAGGAAGAAGGACAAAGATGTTTAAGACCAAGAGATACAATTAGACTACCCCCTTGGATGAATGATTATGACATGTCAGCATTATGTGAAGTTAAGGAAGCTCTAGAAGGGCCAGATGCGGAAGAATGGCACGAAGCCATAAAAAATGAAATCAAAGCCCATATAAAGAATGATACTTGGGAATTAGTGACAAAACCAAATGGAGCAAATGTAATAAGTTCTAAAATGGTGCTAAAAAATAAGTATAAACAAAATGGCGATCTTGAGCGGAGAAAAGCACGTCTTGTAGCTCGAGGATTCTCACAAAGACCAGGACTCGACTATGGAGAGACGTATGCCCCAGTCGCCAGATTAAGCTCTATAAGAACTCTTCTTGCTGTAGCAGTCGAAGAAAATCTAAAAATAAATCAACTTGATGTCTCAACAGCTTTCCTTAATGGGGATATAGACGAAAAATTATTTATGCAAAAGCCAGAATTTCTAGAAAAAATCTTATGCAACATCATGGTTGAAGAAAGTGCTAATGAAGACTCCACCATGTTCAAAAAGGTAAAGAAAATGCTTGAAGAGCTACGCAAACAAAATGGTGAAAAGGTATGTCGTCTTAAGAAGGCGTTGTATGGACTAAAGCAAGCAGGACGCCAATGGTTCTGTAAATTAGATTCCAAACTTTGTAAATTAGGATTCATCCCTTCACAGGCTGATCCTTGCATATACATTATGATCAGAGGAAGAGAAAAAATACTGGTTGCAATTTATGTAGATGATGTAATCATTGCATCAAATAGTCAAGAAAAATTGAATCATATAAAGAAGGAGCTTTTGAACGAATTTGAAATGAGAGATTTGGGAAATCTCCAATACTGTCTTGGTATAGAATTCGACTGTAAAAATGGAACTATTTCAGCTTCACAGAAGAAATACATTGATGAGATCCTTCATAAATTTAATATGGAGACCTGTAATCCTGTGAAGACTCCCATGGTTCCGGGACTAAAGTTTACCAAGGCGTCAACAGAAAACCTGCCAAATTTTCCATACCAAAATCTGATTGGAGCCCTTATGTATCTCGCAACAGGTACAAGACCGGATATTTCACATTCGGTAAGCTACTTAAGTCAATTTAATAATTGTTTTTCTAAGGAGCATTGGCTAGCAGCAAAAAGGGTCCTCCGTTACCTTAAAGGTACCAAGGAACTGTCTCTGATCTTCCAAAAGACTGGAGAACCATTGACCGGATATGCTGATGCAAATTGGGGATCATGCTCCAGTGATAGAAGATCGTACACAGGATACTGTTTTAAGTATGCAGGTTCAATGGTCAGCTGGGAATCCAGAAAACAAAGAACCATTGCTCTATCTACCCAAGAAGCTGAGTACATGGCCTTAACAGAAGCGGCAAAGGAGGCAATGCATTTGAGGCAACTGCTGAACGACATGGGATCTTGTCAACAAGCCATCCAAATCTTCAATGACAACATGTCTGCCCAAAACTTGACAAAGAATTCTATAATAAGTTCCCGATCAAAGCATATAAGTATAAAAGAACGTTTTATTCGTGAGAAGGCTCAAAATGGGGACATTGTTGTGACATACAAGCCTTCTGAATCCATGGAAGCAGATATTTTTACAAAGGGCTTGGCAAGCCCCAGACACACCATCTTGAGTCAAGCTGTTGGACTACATCCTCGGCTCTAACGAGTGAGGGGGAGTGTTGGGACTTGAGTAATTCCATCCACTCAATAGAGCATTTTAATAGATGAGCCTTGACCTGCAAGAAGATGGGCAGTGCCTTCTAGATATTCTTTAATGTCTTCTTTGACTTTTGTTTTATTATTATCTATGATGTATATATGATCTGTACTATTGATTACAAGAATCAACAAATAATCATGAACAACTTTGCTTTGTGTTTTAAATATGTACAAGATATGGAAACCATTAATTGATGTCATAATACCATTTACAACAATATTCCTTCTAATTTTTCTCCAACAGCTCGCTAGGTCTATACACAAAATCAACGTCTGAGACGGACACACAATCTACAAATACACTTAGTGGGCTAATTAAGACAAAAGGTTAGTGTGAGCACAAAACGACGCGGCGGCAAGACAAACAACTAAACAGTGTGTAGTTGGCTAGTTCTTGATACTCGCGCTACTGCAGTGCCTTTCATGATTGATACAGTGGTTGGATCATGCTTCTTAGTCAGTGACTCCAACATAATCCAATATGCAAATGGCAGTCGGCTACAAGTGAAACCATATTGAGATATGTTATAGAAGCCATATTACTCACAGGCATTGGCAAAGGCAAGTGTGTTTAATTTCCTTTGAAATGACCACTAACAAAGTTCAGGGACAGTTTTTTTAAGTATGTATGACATTTGATGCTATTATTCAAGTGAAGCTATTTGAAGGAGGTATATTTTTCATTGGCAGTTATCAGTGTGGATTTCGAGAGAATATATCAATAAAGGATGAGATTTTTATTATTTGGTAAATATTAGAAAAAAAAGCGGAAATACACAATAACGGTTCATCAATTATAAATAAATTTTAAAAAGTTAAAGAAATGAATCATAAAACTTTAATCAAGTTTGGAATACTCAAAAGACTTGTCAAAATAATTGAGATATGTTTGAATGAATCAGGTGGCAGGGTAAGGGTTGGTTGTCACTTGTCAGACACTTTTGAAATACATAATGAGATGAAACAAGGAGATGGATTTTCTCCATTACTTTTAAATCTAACCATAAAGTATGCTATTATGGTAATGCAAGATAGTAGGGAAAGGTTGACATTAAACAGTTTATTGCAGGAAGGGTCAACATTAAACAGTACAATGCAGCTATTAAGTTATGGAGATGATTTTGCTTTGGTGGAATATAGTGAGGAAGCTGTGGAAAGAAATGCAGAAATTTTACTAAAGGCGAGTAAGAAAATAGATATACAAGTGAATGCTGAAAAGACTTATATGATCACACAGAGAAAATAGATTGGGAACAATAATTTAGAGACTACCTACATGGAGCAACATTCATTTGACATTGTTAATGAGTTTAAATATTTAGAAACCATTTTAAATAACAATAATAGGCTAAATAATTGGGGACCTTCAGTGTAAACTACAACTAACTATCCTACGGAAGATCAGATTTTTACTTTTTGGCAAATATTAAAGAAAAGTGAGAATACAACAGGATGGTGAGTCAATTATTCCTAGATTTTTAAAACTTTTATGATTCAGTTAAAATAAGTAAATTTTATACAATTTTATGTAAGTTTGGGATAAAAATACTTGTCAAACTAATATAAGTGTGCTTGACAGATATGCATGGTATGGTAAGTGTTGGATATAGCCCATCAGATGCTTTCAACTTGAAACAAGGAGATGCACTCTACCCATTACTTTTATTTAACCTACCACTTAAGTATGTTCAAAAAAGTGATGTAGATAATGGAAAATGAAGAAGGTTACATAATGAGTTAAAAGAGCCGGTACTCATCACCAGAGATTTTTAGGGTAATCAAATCTAATAGGTTGGCAGGACTTGCAGCGTGAATGGAATACATCTAAACTGTGTCCATGGTATTTACTGGCAAAACTGTGGGAAGAGACCAATAGCTGACCTAGATACCGATGTGAGTATAACATTAGAATAGTATTTTATATCTAGGCCTAACTATACTTTCAGGTTGGCTTCCCTCACTATCAAATACTTTACATTATTGTACAGTGTTTCTAAACTGTCTTATTATATATTTCCAAGCTATTAGGCACTAATTCATTTTACTATCATTAGAATAGTACTGAAACAAAGAGGTTGTAATGAGGTTGACTGGAAGGAATTTAGTCAAGATAGGGATAGGTGGTGTACTTTTGTAAGGGTGACAATAAACTTTTAGGTACTAATGACATAGCCTAACTAAGTAACATAATAAACACACAATAGTATTAACTACATTAGTGTTCAACAATTTTTCTATTTAGGCATAAAAATAAAATTATAGACTTGAAGCAGACTAAATCAATGTCTAATAATTTCTTACCTGTAGCACATTAAGAAAATAATTTCGGAAGTCAGGCAACTCTGCCATGTGGGGTTCAATAAGATAACCACCATTAAAAACATTTTTCCACAGTTTGAGGAAGTTCTTGTTGAGCCCAATGGTACCCAACAATAGTTTATTATTATTCGATTTGTAGTTTCTTAGGTACTGAACAATAGTGTAAATTTCTTCGGGTTCCAGAAGCAATCCAATGGTTTCATTAGCTTCCTACAAACAATAATAAATCAAACTACTTAATCCCTTGTTGGTTTATTTAATTCCAAATTCAAGGCTGTAGCCAGGGAGGGTTTTGGGTGTTCAAACCCCACGCAAATTTTTATGAACAAATTATATATGGCTTTATTTATGGTTCAAACCAAATCAAAATTAAGATACAAATACAAATAAGATGTCTGTGTTACCATAAAAAAAACCTTCATAAAGCTTCTAGAGGTGTTAAATGTTTAGAAATTTTCATAACCTTCAGCATTTTGGGGGTTATTTAACCGTAAAAAAACACTTCACAGAGCTTCAAAAAGTGTTTAGCATTTATAAATTTTCCAAGACTTTGGCAGCTAGGGGGTTATTTTACCATGAAAAAAACACTTCAGAGAGCTTCTAGAACTCTCCATCATTTAGAATTTTTTATATTATTGGCTGGCTATGGCCTTGTCCAAATTTAAAATTTATTTATTTGTAACAGTACACTTAAATTTACACCATGACCATAAATAATTTTTAAATCTCCAATTACAATAATGAATATCAAACTATGACATTCTGAATGATTTAAGATCAATAAAAACCCTAATTAAAATTTGTCACAAATAGAGATATATATCTACATATACATATACTTGTATTGAGTTTTACTACATGTTTAGTTTATAAGCTATTAAGATATTTAATAATCCATATTTTAGTAGCAGCACATATTATACAAAATGTTATATTGTGATTTATGATACAATCAAAGCTCTTATTAATAGGACCCTAAAGTCTGTAATACAAACTCTAAGGTCGGTGTATTACATTCACTTCACTATAAGAGCCACATTAAAAATGGTAAATACTGAGGGGGCTGCGTTAAAAATAAATTGTATTGTCATTTGTAAAATGAATTTCATCTTAGTGTCACAAAAATAAAAGAGTAGGCCCCTGTATGAAATAATAATAGACATACTATATTTCTTATATAAGAAATTTGGAAACTCTTATTTGCAGCAATGATGTGATTGCCAACTCTAAATATAATGTTGAAGTTACTTTCATTGTTGACAAATCTGTGTCTATAAATGGCAAGCCTTTTTTTTACTTTTCATGTACCTAAACAACTGCTAACATACGTATGTGTTGTCAAATATTTTCATATATGGTGAACATTTTTTTTAAAAAAAAGGGGGAATTGATTCTTACAAGAAAGAGTACAACTGTTTATACCAACCTCATGTGAGATTTCCCTAAACTAGGTCGAACCCCAAATATCAGATCCACAAAATTTATTTTCTGCAATGCTTATAAAACTAAGGAAAGGGCTGCATTATATATTGGTTTATCATAAGGTCCGTGGAACATCCAGAACCAGCAATAGGGCCACAAATTTTTGCATGCCTGCTCTAAAAGATTAACAACACACTAAGAGAGAAGTGTGAATACAGAGTCCTGACCTCTTACTGACCTCTTAGTCATTTTCCATATGGTATGCAAGAAGTTGGATCAACTTAAACTTTTTATGGAGTACCTACTGTTGTGGACATCAGTCACTTGCTAATAAATAAATGAATATTGAAAGGAAATCCCAAGGTCTGCAAAGAATGCTTATGATAATTTCTAAATAAAAAAAATTGTTATTGTAATTCCTTTAAAAGCAATATCTAGAAAACTTAAATAAATAGATAATTTTAAAGTAAATTTATTATCATGTCAAATGCAATTCGTGAATTTGATGAAACCACTTTGTTTTTATCTTTGATCTTATAAAGTATTATATTTTTATACTATTTAAAATTATCATGCTTAAGGAATTCAAGGTAAAATTAGAATACAAAGACATGAAATGCAACCACCATTTTATGAGCATATTTTGTGCAAGATTATTATAAAAAATAAGAGTATTTCTTGGTGTAGGAAGATTATCAATCTAAAAAACAAAATTAATTTTACAAAAATATAGTAACAGTGGAATTTAAATTACTTAATAGTATTTATTTATTGGAAAAACTACTGTTCTATATTATCTTTTGCAAGGCTGTCCTAATGACCAAAAATGATTCAATAATGAAGCTTTCGCCCAAGACAAAGTCAATTGGAGGTAAATTAGTCCATTATTCATATTTCTGGGCAGAGAATGTTTTGGGGAAAATTATCTGACAGGAAAAAATTCTATGAATTTTACCACTGGAACTTAAAATGTCATGACACTAAAACAATAAAACTTTAAAATATGAAAATTAAAATGGATACAAATAAAGGTGCACTATTGGTATGAGTGAAGTAAGGTGAAACCATCAAAGGAAAGTAGAGACTAGAATACATTATTATATGTATTAGTCAGGAGGAAAACATGACGAGAGATCATATTTAGATATTTATGGTGCTCGAGAGAATGTATGAAATGCTAATATGCAACATTTTTTAGCTTCAAAGTGAGAGACTTGTTAGAAAACATACAAAAGCATGTCAGATATAGACAGAATTGTTAGATTTGGTTTGAAAAAGTTAATCCTGGTTAAGATTCTCATCAGTCAGTTAATAAGGCATTAAGTTTACTTAGAGGGGACAATTTAACTCATTTGACTTAAGTTTGAGATGGAACATCTGTATATCCACTAAAATGATAAAAGAGTGGTGTGTGTGCGCGTGTGCGTGTGTGTGGACTTGATAGACACTGTATTGTATCAAATTTGACCAATACAAGTCCATATGGAAGATCTAAAAATTATTATTATAACAAAACTTTAATCACTATTTTGTCACAATTACAAGGTGAAACTATGAAATTTCTAAGCGCCTTGTTGACCAGATATGTACTGTAGGGGTTACAAAGTTTAATTTTTACAGAGTTTAGTTTGATCACAAGAACAAATCTACTGAAATTGATTGGTTTCTCAACCTAGGTATTGGATTTACTAACATTTGAGAAAGAAAAAGGATTCATTAAAACATACATAATACTGATTACTTTATTTCAGCCGACTGCTTGAAACCACTATTTTCGATTTTATTCATCCCTTGGTCTACCAGGAAAATTGTAAAATATTATGTCTTTCTTAGTGTTTTTTATTTATTTGAACATAAAACACAACTTTTATTTTATATTCTTACTCTTTTTACCTGATTCATGGTAACAAAATTAATATAATAAAACGAGGGTCAAATATATGTGGGACACTTATAAGCATCGCTTAGCTTTGTGTTTCAGCAATGATTTTCCCCATTTGTTTTTCAATATTTTGCCACTACTAGTGCAGTAGGACTATGCATCAACGCATGGTGTCTATAGCGATACAAAAAGCAATAAGACAATGTGGTAATAAAATCTAAGTATATAATGACATATTAATGTTCATTAAAGCCAATCAACAAGCAAACCTATCTGAGAATTACTGAGATCTTGTGAGGCTAGCTTTGGTAGTTATTTTAAAATAGGGTGGAAAGAGTTGAACTAGTGGTGGTGGCTAGCCAACAAAGACCTACTATAATAGACGTTATCTCACATGTTGTAAATACCTTCAGAAGGAACTGCCGCTTCTCTTCCCTTCATTCGGCAAGACTTAAAATGTTCAACAAAGTGTTCAACCCTCCCCCACTCCCCCAAAATGTTATGAACAAAATATATCTGGCTTTATTTATGGTTCAAACAATATCAAAATTAAGGTACAAGTACAAACTAGAGGGCTGTGTTACCATAAAAAAAGAACTTCTGAGATCTTCTAGAGTTTTTAGTATTTTGAATTTTTTTCTAGACTTTGGCCCACATATGGTAATATGTTGCCATAAGAAATACTTCAGAAAGCTTCTAGGTGTGTTTAATATTCATAATTTGTCTTAGCCTCTGGCAGTTAGAGGGTTATGTTGCCATAAAAAACATTTAATGATCTTATAGGTGTGTTTAAATATACAGTATAGGTTTTTCCTAGTCTCCAGCAATTAAGGAGCTATGTTGCCATAAAAAAACACTTAAGATAACTTCTAGAGGTGTTTCGTATCTAGAATTTGTACTAGCATTCAGCAGTTAAGGGGTTATGTTGCCATAAAAAAAACTTCCGCTATCTTCTAGTGGTGTATCATATTAAGAATTGTTTCTAGCCTTTAGCAGTTCAGGGGTCATGCTGCCATATAAAACACTTCAGATAGCTTCTAGAACTGTTTATCATTTATAATTTTTCCTAGCTTCCGGCAATTGGTGGTTATGCCCACCAAGCCCCCCCTGAAATTATATTCTGTCTACGGCCTTGCTGATGATAAATTATTTAAGAATTTATCATAGTAATTTATGAGTCCAGGATATGCCCTTAATCTATTGACATCACTGGGTAATGGTGCATCTAATATCACTTTGTCAAGTCCATCCGATGGATTGATACCATTCTCATCAATTTTATGTCCCCCAAATAGGCCTACTACTAGTTTTCAAGAATTCACATTTTGACCAATTAGGCTTAATTTAATATTCTTTTAGTCTCTGTAACACCTTTTCTTTCTTCTTGTAGGCATTCACCCTGTTCCTACCTACTACCAGTATGTCATTAAGGTTAGATAACTACTAGCATTCTCCCAACTGTGAATATGCTTTGCTCAAATCAATCTTGGAGATAACTTTTACCTTTTGAGATACCAGCGAAAATATCTTCAAGTATTGGTAAAGAATAGTGTTCACTTTTAATGTATTGGTTCAAAGTCACTTTAAAGTCACCGCATAACTTTATTGCCTTACTATTGTCACGCACACTGGTGGTGTCACCCATTCTCTCTGTGTAACTGGATATATTAACCCTGCCTTTTCTAATTTCTCTAACTCTTTTTCCACTTGCCCTCTAATCGCATATGGAACCGGTTGGGCTTTGGAATATACTGGGATTACATTTTCTTTAAGCACAATCTCTGCTTTGAGTCCTTTCATCAGGCCTAATGGTTTCTCAAACAATGTTTTGTGTTCTTTAATTAATTTCTCAGATGTATTTATACCCTTTCCTTCCCTATTAATCACCTGCACTACTGAAGACCAGTCAATTTTTAATATCTTGAGCAAGTTTCTTCCTAATAAAGCCTGCGATTTTATAGAACAACCCTTTACCACTCCAACTGGGAACTGTACGGTTCCTCCCTTGTGTGATATTGTTGCTTGGAACTCCCCTTTTACTTAAAGTGGTTGTCCTGAGTATGTTTTAAGCTTTAAGGATGTCGGACTTAATTTAATTTGTGAAAATTGATTTCCATACACTTTTTCGAAAAATATGGCTACTACAGCCCCACTATCCATTACCATACTCACAGGTTTCCTGTTCACTAATAATATTACTGTCCAATGTTCCTCTAAATCTTTCATATTAATTGCATGAATATTACACAAATCCAAACCGCCCTCTTCTACTTCCAGTTTTAATGCCTGCACTTCTCCAGCATCTGCTATTATTGAAAATAAAAAAGTTTGCAGAATGATTATCTCTACCACAAAGATAGCATAAATACACGTTGGACCTCTTCTTTGTCTTGTCCATGTTTCCTGCCCCTGGTATAACTCTCGTTTGCCTGCACCCTTCAGCTCTATCCAACTTGTATACATTGCCTATACAACTTGATCCGGGCTGAATATGAAACACTTTCACTTGACGATCAGCTTCCTCTAGACACAGTCCTATGTTTAGTGCCTCTTGAAATGTTATTTCCATTTCCGCCATTAATTTTTGTTGAATCTCTTGTGATAGCAAACCAATCACTAACCTATCACGCAAAGCTTCACCTAGAAATGCTCCATAGCTGCATGAAGCCACTATATGTTTAATTTCCATGGCATATTCTGCAATACTTTTACCTTCTCGTTGAAACCTATTTCCTTACCTC
Source organism: Timema shepardi (assembly GCA_902151425.1). Lineage (NCBI taxonomy): Eukaryota > Metazoa > Arthropoda > Insecta > Phasmatodea > Timematidae > Timema > Timema shepardi. The sequence continues at coordinate 52,447 of CABFVX010001607.1, read as the reverse complement.
ACGCTCTAGGCTATAATGGATTTTCTATGAGCATATTGTTGTGTCATCATATTAACCAACTCCACAAACGTTTATGAAGTAGGCAAATCTGGTACCAACAAGTTCTTTTTAAAACTGTATATGTTTTTGGTCCGATCATCTCAATAATAATGGAATTTTAGTTTCTTCCTGCATATTATGTAGCAAAAAATTACTATCCAATCCTTCCAAATAACTCATCAAGTCTTCCACCTCATCATTAAACTCGTTAAACCTTGTTTCTGCCATCATAATTGCCGTGAAAGTTGCATTCGTCACCTCACTAAGGTTGGTTTATTGCGATTTTCCTCGGCACCACTGTTGTATTTATTACTCATACCTTATTCGTATATCAAAGGTCACAAATCATCTAATTCTATATAACAATAATCCCCACTTTGTATATAGTTATGTATGTTCACTTTCACTTTAATTCCATTCCACTTTCACAGATCATCACTTCTCTAGCTACATCCTAAAAACTAACATCTTGTTCTCCCGTTCACCACCTTCTTGCTTCTTCCCTTTAATACTTTACGACAACATTGGTATTTCTAAAATTTAAAAACTTATTTTACATATCTTTATGGCTCTTGATATATATATATATATTTTATAGGAAGCAGAAAGATCTAGAAATATTTATGCCTATAGCTCATCTTATGCTCTCGCATTGTTTTAGATGGGATTGACATGATACTTATTACAATCATCTGTTCAGTAGAAGTTTATAAGAGAGAAAAATGTCATTTGAAGTTATTATTGAATCCTAGTATATAGGTTACACCCCAATAGTAGAACTGCCCATTTCATTAATTAGGCAAATTTCTGCTCATTTCGTGAACTAGTTTCATTGCTTGACCATTTCATGAACTGGGCAAATATTGCATTAACTGTTGCCCATTTCATGAATTGAAACTTACTGTACTATCTACTACAGTATTAACTGAAATTTGTTTTAAGATATAATATTAAACAAACCCAATCTAACATAAACTAACATGACATTCAAAAATGATTAAAAGTTAAATAAACTTAAAGACCAAACCTGTTATTCTCTTGTCCATTTCACAGACAGGGTAATAACTCATCCAGTTCATGAATTAGATAGCAATTGGAGCTGCCCAGTTAATGAAATAACCAATTTATGAACTGGTCAGCACAAGCGCTGCACAATTCACAAACCGGACTATTATTTTCCCCAGTATATGAACTGGTCAGAGGAGATGTAGGTTCAAAGAATGAACAGAAATTGTACCGTTTCATGAACTTTGAAAGTTTGTAGCATATACATTACAAATTACAGATATATTGTTTTATTAAAAATATAATATGAAAATGGAGCTTTCCTGCACACTCAAAAAGGAATGTGGTATGGAAATTTTAATTTCATCTTGGTAATGTTTTGCGGAACTTAGGATTTCATTCAATATAGCTGTAACAAAAATCCCTACCGATGTAAGGTATGAAAGAAAAACAATTTTTACCTGAGGATATAAAAATATTTTTATTGTTTTTTTTAAATTTTTCTGATATATTGTAATTCCAAATTAAATAAGCAAGTTAAAATCAGTTTCTTATTTTTAGTGTTTATCCTATGCCACATATGAGTGATTTATCTATGATCTTATTTGAAAAATAGTTGTGAAATAAAATATGTTCCATATAAAGGAAATAAAGTTGTATAAATAATGTAATATTGTTATTCTGTATAAACTTCAGCTTTATTTTATTCCTATATCACCTCTATAAATAAGTGTAATAATACTAAAATAAATTAAAAATGCCTCCCTTTTACAAAAGAAGTTTTTTTTAAACATTTTCTTAATACTAAAAGAGCTTCCCTTAATTATTTTTATAGCCTTATTTTTATATACAATCTCAATGATTAACTCCCTCCTGGAACTTAAGTTTCATAAAATACATTAGATAACTCCAAATTTCATAGAAGAGCACTAATTGTTCAAGTTTATTCATTTGCATTTGATCTCATGTCATGGAGATGTTTATTTCAGTCCAGGTCTATATAATTAGGAAGTTTGGTGTAAGGTGTTAGTTCCATCTAATATAATAAATATAAATGCATTGTGTGAAATATAAAATGTATTATATTTGAAAGAATATGAGAAATTAGATTTCCAAAAAGATCTCTTTGATGTAGGCCTACTCAGTGAAGGACCAACCCGTGGTTATAGCTAACTATATCCGCAATTAACAAAACCTCTTTAATGCTAATTTTCTTTGTTTATATTTTAGTAAAATGTTTAAAATCGTATATGACATCTCCCTATAGGACTTATTCATGCATTTACAACTTACCACACTCATTTCAGGAACCCTCTCCATTTTTCTTTTGTACAGCCTTAGGGAAATGACAAATCATAAATCGTTCCTTGTTTATCTATTATATTATATATCATTTTTGAACACATGTTTTTAGTTTGATAATATTAATCATTATTTTTACAATAAATTAAGCCTTAATACCCACCGATTCGTCAAGAAATTTCTTTACAACATCTCCAATAATTCTAGAGTGTTTGGGTATTTCCAGAATTCGTCCAATATATATGTGATGTTGCATAGCTGCTTCACCAAACTTCTTGATACTATGTTCACACGATGAAATTAAACTCATCGCTGTGATTCCAAGGTTTTTGCCAACTGTAACAAGTGGCTGAAACATGATAAAATGTATTAATTAAATTTGTAGATGTGTATCTTGAAATGGGTATGATATTTTATGGAATTGGGAGAAAAAAGAATGCTGCATGGATAAAAATATAATCTAAAACATATATGGATGCGATAAAAACATTTTCTTAATATTAAAATCATAAATCATTCTAATATAAAAATACACTTGTATGATTTGATATTGAATTGATTTTACTAATACTAAACTTCAACAATTTAGGAGCATTTAATTGAGTTTTTTTGAAAACAACTTAATGTTTGAGAATATCACATATTGACAGCAAGATGTAATGCATTTATAAATAACACTATATATTTTAATAATTTATGGAATTATACCTTACAAATAAATATTCATAAAGGAGACCAGTACAAAAACTTTGAAAACATTTAAATTAACATTAATTTATATTTTGGCTTTATTTGGTATGTATCATTGACATTGAAGTAATTTATATATATTTAAGAAAATTATCAACAAATATTATGTTAAAGCACTTATTTATTTCACTTTTGATAATTAGAATGTAAAGTTCTTTTTAGTTAATAAAATAGCATCAAAGTGTACTCTTCGTTTACTCATAAAGATATCAAACTTAACTTAAATAGCACTAGCTAGCATGGTGGAGTGTATAAGATATGGCCATAGTGTAGCTCAGGGTTTTCAAACTCATGACCTGCAGGACTCACCTGGCCCGCAAGAAATATCTAACTGGCCCGCTTGACTGAAGTCTGTAATACTTTATTATTACTAATAAAATCGGACTTAAAGTCATAGACAAACCAAATAGTATAGTAGATTATTTTTAGTGTGTACATAATTTTTAATAACAGAAAAACAACAATTTCAAACTGGTTTACTTATTTATAATTTTATATACTTGATCATGGGAATTTTTAAATGCATATATTGGTAAATACTACATAGAGTATTATAGTTTTTCGCTAACCCACATACACAGATTGGAGTATACAAGTTTTTTAATTTCATAAATAAGCATTAATAATTTTAAATACATATCAAATAGCTATTGTAGTTTTACATTGATGGTAACGGAGAGTAAATGTCAGATTCTTATGTTCTAGTTTGATGATGTTGGGGAGGTCAGGGTTTGAATTCAAGCTAGATTTAGCATAAAGAGGGTGTTGTTTCCTCTACGGTTTCTAAATTGTATCTTCCCTACTCGCGTGATTTTAATGTGCATAATCTGGATGGGTAGTAGGACCAATGTGGAAAAATCAAATCTGGGAATATCTGCTCAGATCTGGCTGGTTTTGGCCCAGATATGAATATTATTGGAAGATAATTTAAATGTATTGATATTCATTTATTTGAATTTTTGTTTATTATGGGCCCATATAGGCCTACACCTTTCATATTTGATAATTAATGGGATTGAATTAAGAGCCATGCATGATTATTGGGTGTGGGAAAAAAGATTTGTTTAACTATAAACTTGGCTTAAAATAATTTATGCTACCTAAAATTATCACACACAACTTTCATCACTTCATCAGGCTAGGTCATATTTGCCCATAAAATATATCACATGACGCCATGCATGGGCTATGGAATTAATTTAACTCAGAAATATACCCACCTCGGTGGTGTAGTTACCTACCGTGACGTGCTAGTTTTGTGTTGAGCTAGAGTGCCGAGAACGGGAAGATCGAGGTTCGAATCTTGGTTGGGTGAATTGAGGGAGGTTTTTACTAAATGGTTTACCTCTCTGCCTCAACGCAAATGCGGGTTCACTTCCTCTAAATTCAACCTTCCAAATTCCTAACCCATTAGTGTAATTAGTACTTAAGTGTACAACCTAAACAGTAAGACGCAGTGCCAAAAAAAACTTAGAAATACTTTTTTTTTCACTAGTTGGACAACCTTTAGGATGGTTTCCCCCCAAATTCTATCACAAATAATTAACTTAATTAAATTAACTTGGATTTTCTTTTCCCCCCCATTATTTAGACATCACACAAAATAAACAGAATCAAAATCCTAAAATGAAACCTACATACATTTATTTATAACTAATTTAATGGGTTAATTTTCAAGGTCCTAAATATATGTAAATAAAATGTATGAATAATAAAACAAATGATCAAGTTTTAGTAGGGATATTTTTGTTTAAAATGAAAATATTCATACAATATAATTTAATATTTACAGTTTAGTTAAAAATATAATAATATACTAATTAGTAGCAATATTTAAAAAAAAACCTATAAAGTTCATAAATTTTGATTTACATTTATGAATTGGGTTGTTTAGTTTATAATTTGTTTTAAAAATGTATTTAGCACATAAACATTCAAGAACAGTTGGGGATAAGTTGGCAACCTTGTATTTGATTTGCTTGTGTGTGTAATAAGAGTATTTTTATTGTTGGTTGATGTATTTTGCAAGAAAGCATGGCAATTTATTTTTTAGTTGATTGTAAAGAAGATAATTTGCTGACAATTTGCAAATAGAATGATATATTATTTGAGAATGAAAAACCAGGTGTTGACGATGAGGTTATATTCATGTGGCCAGCAGGGAATTTATGAAGGAATATACAGGGAAAGTGCTGACAAAATTATGGAAGTTAAAATCCCTATACACTAATCTTAGGCTTTTAATTTTATGATGCCATAAAACTTATTTATTTTGTATGGATACGCTTGTTTATAATTATGATGGATTATTTGACAATTAAGCTAGGGGCTTATCCATAAATAAAAATTTGTCACATAAATGGCATTAGTAGTTATAGTAAGCATACATAACAAAAAAAAAGTACTTTAAAACAACCTAAATAAAAGAGTGAATATAATAATCCAAATAAACACCTAACAAACTTGCATGATGAATTTTATTAACAAGTAGGCATGTTTCTGGTCTTATGTTAGAAAAGTGATTCATGCACTCACAGCTGCACGTCAATATAGCGTTTGGCCATTTATGATTCCTTATCATTTCCAAAAACGCCTATGAACCAGCATAATAATATCTACTACATTAATCTATCAATTTGCTCACATATTAATTATCTACATTTTTAAAACGACTGATTTTGACTAAAACTAGGCCCAAATTAGCTTTGACCAATAACTTTCCACTTTCTCGCAGTGTTTAATTTAAGTTGATAACACTAATAGAGCTAGTTTAAATATTTGTTTATATGAGTTCACTTAATTAATCTTATAATTATGTTATTGGTATTAATGGTATGACTTTTTTATTTCAGAATTTGTTATGGTCAATGCAACAGCTCGAGATTTTAAGGTTAACGATGAGTTCTATATAAAAATACAATTTGGAACACGGCTTTGTGAAATTAGGAAAAGTGAATCATAGTTTATCACAGGACATTTAATTTTGTTATTTAATATGATCCAAATAACATTTTTTATAAATCATATAAACTTTCCATGTTATTTTCATGTTTATAAAAATACTTGAAATAAAATGTGTTTAATCTTTTTAATTCCTTTATTTCCATATTATCTATTTATTAATACCACATTTTAGTACCCATAGGCCTACAGGTCCTAATTACTCTAATGTTTTAGGGATAAGGCAGGTTATTACTAAAGGAAGTGCACATTAACTTCTTGAAATTAAATAGTAAATTTATTCTTTACTAAATATGACATTTTCTTAGCTGTTTCATTTCTGAAAATCAACAGGTGTGTATTTTAGTATAGGCTGGACTTCCGATAACTGGGAGATCGAGGTTTGAATATCTGTATGGTCTACTGGGGGAGATTTTTCCGTAATGGTTTTCCAGCTACCCTCCATGTGAATACAAGTACATTACATACAAAAATCAACCCTACTCATCCATCACCCATTAGAGTAATTAGTATACATGCGTACTTCCCAAACAGGTATTAAGACACAATCTGCTATTAAATAAAAAAATTGTCTTTGGTGAAAGTAATTTAATGACAAAATTAGATTGCTTCAAATATTACTTCTGGCTAAGATTATTACAGATATGGCCAGATCTGGTCAATCTCATGTATCCACAGATCTTTCCAGATCTGGCGTTTTTGCACATGGGGATACACTGCAAAAACAAAAGTATAGAGTATATTTACACAAACATCTTTCTAAGTACTGTGGTCTACAACATGTTCTGAGTTTGTGAATCTGGCCCTTCGATTAATCTGAGTTTGAGACCAATGGTGTAGTTCGTCAAGGTAAGATGGTTACCATTCATGGTAAGTGGAGCGTACATAAAAAAACAACAGAATGTTGGTGAATAAGAATAAACTCACCAATATTCTACTTGGGAGAAGCTAAAGCATGGGTTGAACCCTAGTTTCAATAAGGAGCTTATACTTTTATGCTTATGTGATTATGTCATCAGTGGGGAAGCTAAAATGAAGGTAAAGTAAAGTAACCCCATGGCTTCTTTGGTGCTGACTGACAGCTCACATCTGACTAGAGATAATCAAAATTTAGGTATATACCTAAATTTTGACCGTTAGAATTGACCGCTGCTAAACACATGTTTTTGCAGATCACATGGTTCGGCGTTGGGATACATAATTTGGTCTGGTAACTTTTCAAAGCTTTTAGCTGTCAGTCAGCACCAAAGAAGCCATGGGGCTACTGTAGTAATAAATGATACCTTTATTTCAATGGAAAAATATATTTTTGGCAATTTCTTTTAAAATTGCTTTTTAATACCAGGAATGTTTTAAGTACCAAATAAAATAAGCCAAAATATATTAGACGACTTTTCTCTGGTTCAAGAAGTCCTTTCTTATGATTGCATCCCAAGTTGGATTTTTTTTTTCCGGAACCAACCCACTACAAGAAAAACTGACAAACACATAGATCCATTCCTCTACAATTTCAAGCTACCTACAGACTGGGATTCCCTGAAAAAACTTTTAGAACTGTTCATTACTTGCCTCCTTCCAATATTTTCGACCCATTCTTCCTGAAAACAGTATCGATGAAACAGTACCTTTATACTAATAAGCAAAAAGCCATATAATCATTAAAAATCAAAAGTATGATATCATCTTCTTAGTCGTTAAGAGATGCTCCACTACTGCTCTCTTGAACCACACAGATTACAGTGTGGTGGTAGAATATAAACTTTCTAACCACTCAATCTACAAACTACTCCCAGGAGACCCAAATGAAGGACCGAAAGCAAAGATAAAGAGTTCCTATTACCTGAAGGTCCCTACAGAAGCTTACCAATAGTTCAATTATTCAATTTCTCTCACCACAAAACCCTCAAACTAAAACACTGTATCCACTCCCAAAAATCTCTGAAAATAATTATACCTCGACCTGTCCATCCAATTATTCCTAGCTGTGGCTCTTTAACTGAGAGAATTTCATCACTGGTTGATTCACACCCTTTGTTAAACAACTTCCCTCATTTATCTTGCATACAAAACAATTTCTTGACAAAATTAAAAAAACTGAAAACCCTATACCTAACTGCTTTCTGATCACCGCTGATGTCACAAAACTGTACACTAATGTCCCACATGTTCATGTAATGTCAGCCATAGAACATTTATTAGAGTGCAAACCTCTTGAATCCAAGCGTACCACATATTTCCTGGTAGACTTAGCTAGATTCATACTCCAATACAATAACTTCGGCTTACTGGAAAATAATTACCTACATATAAAGAGTACATCTTTGGTTACATGAATGGATCCCTCATATGCAAATATGTATATGGGACTAATTTATACAATCCCAATTTACTAAGCCCTCTGTATATTTGCATTCCATTGCTACACTTGTCATGATGTGGCCTCATTCTTAATCATCCTTGAACATCCTTCTAGATAATCTTAACAATTGCATCTCCCTAAACATCATCTACAACAAATCACACCACTGTCTCACCTTTCTTTATGCAGATCTTTTCCTTGAAACTAACCAAATCTACACCACTGTTCATATCAAATCCACCAAATACCAACAAATTCTCCACCATTACAGCATCCACCATTCATATATACAAAAATTCTCTACTGTACAGCCTTGCCATATGAGCCATACAAATATGTTCAGAACTTAACAGTTAAGCTGAATATTGTCAACATATCTACTTAGCTTTCTTAGGCAGAGGAAACCCTCAATCCTTTAATAGACTATCAAATCTCTAGAGCCACCAGGGAAATCCGAAGACATCCCTCTCATAACTTAATACTATCCTGGTCAAAAGTGACTACAAGTTCCTAACAACCCACTTCAATGGCCGCATGGTTTAAGGTGGTACTCTTGCAGTAGACTAAAGTGATGATGATAAAAAGTTTGAGGCTCAAATCTTGGTCGGGCTTACTGAGGGTGTTTTTTCCAGAATGATTTTACACTCTCTTTCCATGCAAATGAGAGTACACCTCATATAAATATAAACTTACTCATCCATGAAAACATTGGCGTGATAAGTATATTAGTGTTTAACCTGATGGGGTTGAAAGACATGCTGCTAAAATAAAAAACCTGGTCATAAAACCTGTCACACTCCTGTTACAATAATGTGTCTTGTGTAGTAAGTCATAAAATTAGCTTGGCTCTCATTGATTCAACACTTACTCTAGGTTTCTCTTAAAGCTATATGCTATTAATAACAAAAAATATTATTTCCACAGATACAATACTTTCGGACAAAGAATACACTCTACTACATTACAAAAATCGTGAAAATGTGGACTTTTTCACTAATTTCAGAAAACATTTGCATCTATCTATCAGCTACAGAAATATTTACATTCCATGCATCCAAGTGCCTCAGAACTTTAACTTTTATCAGGGCTCACTGTTCAAATATGCGAGTTTTATCTGATTCTGTTCATGTGATCACTACCTTGTTTAAACTCCTGTAGTTATTTCCATTTGTGTACCTTCCTTAGTAGCACCAATATAAAATTCTCAGTATTTCCTAAGGTGCAATTCCACTTGTTTACATATACTAGTTTAGTTTCATAAAATTGCTTGACTATGGTACTTCAAAATTTTAACCTCATTAATTTTGCCTGAATCTGCTAACAGCTTTAGTTTATTTTTAACATCAATTGATACAAAAATGTATTTTTTTCCAGATTAAAATATGTGCATAAGTAAGAATGTAGAAAGGGGGCAGAGGAGGGGTCCACATACTTATATACCAGTAGCATATTGTGACCAAAATTATTAGGCAAGCTGGGAAGGGGGGTTTGAAGGGGTTCCAGGGTTCCCCCTCCGGATTTTTGAAAAATATATTATATGGTTCAAGAAGCTATTTGGAGGTATTTTTTAATGATAATTGTGGATTTCTGCGTCCTTCTGTTCCATGATTTACATAAGGCACACTAGAATCTATTTACCGCATATCCAAGAGGATGTAAAGGTAAGGGTTAGAATATATCTTGCCCCCCTTTATGTTATTTTAACAAGTGAATAGAAATTCCCTCTGTATCTTCCACCCCAGTTCGATCTCCCCTAAAGCTGACAATTTTTAAATTAAGTATACATAAAGTGTTTTGTTTATATCTAAATGTAAACCAACTATATTGTGTGTTAATTAATTACGTTAAATATACATATAAGTGATAAAATATCATATATATATATATATTAAATTTTACTTATATTGCAACCTGCAGCATATTTGGTATAGTTGGTAATTTTTATATATTAAATGAATTTTTATATACATGTCTCTATGATATTTTACTCCCTGTATTTTTTTTCTAGTGTAAGTAAAGTCCATCCTCCTCTCCTTTTTTTATGAACTCTGCTATGATTCTTTCATGGATGTCTCCTTCTTACTTCAATTTAAAAAGCAGACCCTTCTCTATTGAAAGGCGTGCCAAACCAGAAAGTGTATTTTGTCCCATAGTATTTCTAGAATATGTTTTTACTCTTTTTAATGTTGAAAAAATCTCTCATTTGATGATGTTGCCGGGATCGTTGTCACAAGCCCACACAGTTTTTTAAACTCCTGTAAAAACACCTGCTGCAACAAACTCTTCAAAAGGTGTGTCCAGGGTCAGTAATTTGTCAATTTTTCCCCTTTCACCTGAAACTCCCTTAATTCTCTTCTCAACCCCTTAAATTTATACTTTTGTCACTTTTGTGTTTTGAAAGGGGGAAAAGAGATATGCGATAGTATCTTTCAGTTTCTTCAGTTATAGTCATCAAACTTCGAGCATAGCTTCAGTTGTTGAAAAGTTGCAACTTTGTTGCTTGCATTTCTAACAGAGTCCCAATGCTCTTCCCCTTCTTCCTCTCCTAAATCTATGACTTCACCAATAAGAACTACACTAGATAGAGCTATGGAATGAAAGATGGAAAAATATACTTTCAACCACAATATAATGGACTAGTGCACATCTTGAATGCATGTTACGGTCACTGGCATGTGCGGGAAAATTTCTTTCAAACACATGTGTGCTTGACTACTATTTTTTAAACATTAAATAAAATAATTACTTGTCTTCAAGCAAAGGCAAGCAGTGCTTGCCTTGCTTGCCCCGACGCGACACCACTGTTATACATACAAACTTAATGCTATATATTTTTTTTACTTTTACTATAATTTTAATTGTATGTGTCATCAATAAATAAGAGTTCATTCATATTTTAATACTCACATTCAAGATGCACCTTGTAAGACTTGTGATTGTAAAATTAGCTCTATTAACATTTGAAATGCCATTATTTCACTATATTCAATATGGTATTGGAAAACAAAGGACGTTTCTTGGAAAGAACCGAGTAAATGGGATCCAAGAAAAGGAGGCAAACATTTTCCCTATCACCATACAAGATCTTACTTTAAAAATCAACAAGAGGAAAGAGCAGCTTACATAAAAGTACAATTATCAGGTAATGGCTTTTATAGCTTATGTAAGTAGGTTTACTATACTTCTCCACCCATCCTTTCAATACACCTACTTACTCCAAAGATAAATTTGTAAATATGAAAAGTTTGCAATCCCACACAAAATTCGAAGAGGATCACTAGTTGATATAAGACTGTGAAAGGTTGTGTTAGGAGAAAGGAATCAGTGGTAAAATATTAATGGCCTGTTGCTAATAATATATCATTATTGTTAAATATAGAAAAATATGTCAAGTTAAAAAAAATATATGTTTGTCAGCTGGTTAGTAAAAGAACCACCTGCAGAAACTATTTCCTATGAGACACCAAAAGCGTTGAGATGTTTTTAATTTGGAGCTTTTTTAAAATAATGCCTAGAATATTTCTACTTAATCAGTTGTACATATAGTAGGCTACTAATTAAGTTATTGTTGTAAGAATTATAAAGACAGAATGTAGGTGCCCATTTAGGGAAAATTAACCTTAATATAGTTGGCCAGAATTCGAACCCCAATGTCCCCCTCAACAGCAAACCAAACTTAATGATCTTAGCCATATGCTTACTAACACAGGACAGGTATTCATAATTTCAATAATGATAATATTAACGATATTATGTTAGCTTAAGTGTAAGTTTTAAGATAACATCATTATTAATATAATTTAATTTTCTTTATTTTTACAAAACACTTTGTTCTTTATAAACATATAACCCACCTCAGTGGCGTAGTTGGCTAACGCGCTAGTCGTGTTGAGATCAACCATCGAGGACGGGGAGATTGAGGTTCGAATCTTGGTCTGGTGAACTGGTGGGGCTTTTTCCTAAATGGTTTTCCACGCAAATGCGGGTTCACTTCTTCTAATTCAACCTTCCCAATTCCCAATCCATTAGCGTAATTAGTACTTAAAGCGTATAACCCTAACGGGTAGTAAGACGCGGTGCTAAATAATAATAATAATAATTTATAAACATATATACATTTTTTACTTCCTAATATAAAAGAAAAATTTGTTGTAAACGTGAACAAATTTTACCTCGATATTATGACGAATATACATTTAATGTGCAGCCGAACACAAAAATGTGTATTTGGGAATTCTGTCTGTCCCTCAGTTTGTTTGTTTGTTTGTCTGTTTGTCTGTCTGTCTGTATGTGTTGCTACCATTAAAAGAGCTTGATGGATTTTAATGAAACTTATTGAGATTTTATATGTTATGACCCTTAGTTGTTTTTAAACATTTAACTCCATACCTTAGATTAAGGTTTGTTTAAGTAATAAATAATTACTATTTTTGAAAAATTCATAACGTTTTCAAAATGGCTTTAAAAAGTTTGTTTAAAATGGATATCTGGGGTGTAGTTTACATGAAAAATAATATTGTGTGCCTATTTTTTTTATATACAATGAATTAGATATACTGTGTACTTGTTTTTCAGAGAAAAATTTATTTACATGTAGCTTACATTTGACTATATATTTTTTTAAATTCAAAATATTTCAATAAAGCCTATCACTACATAATTATATTTCAGGAAAAAAATATATTCAAAAAGGTATCTTAAAAATGACTAATGTTTTAAATTCAAATATTTTGAAAATTGCTCGAATAATTTTGTTCAACATGGATAGCTGGGAAGTGTTTTACATTATAAATATAAATGTATATGTTTCTTAAAAAAATATTAATGAATATTTACTCTTTGATTGAAAAAAATACACCAGTATTTAATGTTATTATATATTTATATCAACACCGCGTCTTACTACCCGTTCGTGATATACTCACTCTAATGTGTAATGATAGGGTAATTGTGAGATGAAATGGAGGACCTACATTTAACGTGGAATCCGAACCATGGTGGAGACTTGGCATTCCACACATTCACAAGATGTGGTTAATATACATCTTGTCAGAGGTGAAGGAAGGCCTCGGCAATCAGATAAATCTGTGCCAGGGTGTATTTAATGAATCTAACAATTTGTTTTAAAATTTATATCTAAAGAGAGTTTTATTCAATGATCAAAAGTTCATTTATTTTTCCTAGGAATGCTTATTAAAGAGTGCTTTATTAATAACTGATTTGATAAAAATTGTGTTCCAAACTATAAAAACAAAGTTATTGTACCATATAATTTTGTTCCAAACTATTATAAGAAAGTGATTCTGCCATATAATTTATTTTGGAATATTTTTTCTTAATATTTCCTTCAAGAATAAATTATATTTACAAAACATTTTTATCAGCGACCTTTATTGATTGAGTTGATTAAAATTTAAACACTCCTGTTTCCACAGTTGGCAAGTGTATGGCAAATGTGGGTTTGGAGGCCCAGAGTCCCCTGAAATTTGATATACCCCCAAGGTGGTCCATTGATACACTTAAAACGAATTTTATTGGACGAATGTAGTTAGAGTAAGTTTTCTATTGAGCTATGTGAGATAGTAAAGTGATAAAAAAAAATTGACATTTGAAGAATATGAGATATTAATAGATTAGTTAGAATTTTTCCGGGCTTGATTACTTCCCTATCACTTACATTTAGGACCATCACCATAAGGGAACAGTGGAGACATTCCCCCTGCTCAATTTTCAGTTTGTGAAAGGTCAAGAGATAAGAAACTATACATGATTTACACATAGTGATCTAACATATAATTAATACCTTGACCACACTGCTCATATCTGGTGCTGTTGTCAGAATATTTCCTTCTTGCCTAACCATCTCAGCCAATCTTGGAGAAGCTAGAATTAGTGGAATCTGGAAAGCGTGAAGGGTTCTCACAGTTTCTTCAACCACATCTGGGTCACCAACACTAATTAAGCCTGAAAAATAAATTCAATATCCACATGCCAAGTAATCATTTGGAGAAAATTTTGTGTATACATTTAGGCCTTACATATAAAATAGTTATTTAAATATTGTAACAGCAGATTTGACTATTTAAATGCTTCTAAATATTATTAAATAACAAAGATAAATAAGAAAACAGTTTTTTGTATTTATGTAAGGCTAGCTACAGGTGTCATCAAATTACTAAAATATTTAATATTCTGGGAGAAGGGGGGAGGGAGGGGAATTTATTATTTGCTTTTATACCAAAATTACTTATAACATATTTAATCAACTTAGATTAACAATGGCAACAATAAATTCAAAAATTTGCAAATAAGTTTAACCACTTAAAATTTCACAATAAAAATTCAAGTTTATTTATTTATGTAAAAGAAAATTGAAACTACATGATAGGATGATTCTCTACAGAGTTGGTACCAGTACTGCTGTAATGATACATTTCAATCATTTACGAAACAGTTTATGAAGAAGGTATTGACCAAAAATCTCAACCTAAAGCAGCAAATGTGTCAGTGTCGGTCAATTTATAGTTTACAAGCAATAAGCTTATATTGACATGAAAGTTTGATAACACAATTTGAGAACTGTATGTGGGGTTTATGAAAAATGTTATAATATTGTCTATATATTGTATATATCTCAAGTCAATTATTTTTATATCATTCAATTTTGCATCTTCCACTATGGTCATTCTTTTTATTGTAATAGTTTCTTAGGTTAAAGTAATGACATCAATAGTAATGTAAAAGTGCCTTAGAACTAAGTTAGGTAGTGGCTATTATAACAGAGATGCCAGTTTATATCTATTATATTTGGAAGAAGGTATAAGAAAGGTGGATAGAAACATATAAAAGGGACAAACACAATATGGCTTTTACAATGAAAAGAAGAACACAATTCACACTTTACATTGCTGCCATTGGACAAAGAGGTAATAGTTGCCTCTTAAAGAAAATCGATCATCACTGCCCAATCCCCCGACCTTGGTTTCATTCTATCGGAACTCATCAGGGAGGAGTGTGAAACTCGCAACACAACTTTCTAAAAGAGGGAAAAAAAGGGAGAAAATGGAAAATTATAAAGAATGATAGGACACATAGATAGGAAGATGTAAAAGGTACAATAAAAATGACAAAATACAAGCAAAAAAGGTTTTTCTTGTAGAGATATATTGTATATTCACAGTTTATATCTGTAATTTCCCACGGTATTATTAATTAATACATTTTTCTGTAATTTGGTCTAAAATAGAATTATCAACAGCTACTTAATATGGTGTTTTTTATGAGCTTTCCTAAAAACTATCAAAAAAATCCAGATAAAATATTTCTTTTCAGCTCACTTGATGTTAAAATGTTCTTAGAAGAGAAAATAATTCTTTGATTGTATTAATTTGTGACAATGAAAGCTGGCGTCTTATTAAACTACATCTAAAAATTAATACCTTTTGGGAAATTAAACTTTATTAAGCATTACATGATGCCAATGGCTTTTATTATTTAATTCAAACTTTGTGTTGTGAATAGCAGTGTACAAATTTTAATTGAATTTAATCTAATTATATTCTTGCTCCACTGGCCACTAATATTGGAATGAAAGCTAATAAATTCATACAAAATTCTGTGCCTAGTGGATTCACCAAATAAATGCAACTATTCATAAATCTGAAAATGTTATAGGTGGTACTGTATTTTATTTAGTCCAATACATTTTTAGTTTTATCTTTTGTTAAACAGAAACATAGCATACTTCATGGATTTGAAAATTGACTCTGTTTATGTGTTTGTATGTGTGTCTGTTTATAACTTTTGATTTGGTTTGATAACTGACACAAATTTTGTAAGCTTGTGGGACTCTAAAAGCACACCCAGAACTTAGACATAGGTTTATATAGTACACCTTGTTAAGATCAATGATGAACCCAGTAAAAAAATAGTGGTTTTGCTCATATTTTAAGCTCAAAGATCTTGGTTACATAGAAAGTCATAGGTTTCCATTAGAAACATGAAAATGTCTATATATATTAAACTAACTTACCAAGGCCCTTGCCAGACAATAATTTCAGGGGGGTTTTGAAGGGCACAACCCCCAATTGCCAGAGGATAGGAACAATTATAAATGATAAAGAGTTCTAGAAGCTATATGAAGGTTTTTTATGGCAACATGATCCCTGAACTGCCAAAGGCTAGAAAAAGTTCTTAATAGTATACACCACAAGAAGATATCTGAAGGTTTTTATGGCAACATAACCCCCTAACTGCTAAAGGCTAGGACAAATTCTAGATACTAAACACCTCTAGAGGTTCTCTAAAATGTTATTTTATGGCAACTTACCCATCTCGGTGGCGTAGTTGGCTAACGCGCTTGTTGTGTTGAGCTCGACTGCTGAGGACGGGGAGGTCGAGGTTCGAATCTCAGTCGGGTGAACTGGGGGTGGTTTTTCCTAAATGGGTTTTCACTCTCACTCCACGCAAATGTGGGTTCACTTCCTTTAATTCAACCTTCCAAATTCCTAATCTATTAGAGTAATTAGTACTTAAAGCGTATAACTCGAACGGGTAGTAAGATGCGATGCTAAATATTAAATATATTTATGGCAACTTAGCTTCTTAACTGCCGGAGGCTAGGAAAATTCTATTCTGTATATTTAAACACCTCTAGAAGCTATCTGAAGTGTTTTTTATAGCAACATAACAGCGTATGTGCCGATTACTAGAAAAAATTCAAAATACTAAAAACTCTAGAAGTTCTTAGAAGTTCTTTTTATGTTAACATAGCCCTCTAATTTGTACTTGTACCTTAATTTTGATATTGTTTGAACCATAAATAAAGCCATATATATTTTGTTCATAACATTTCAGAGGGAGGGGGTTTACCCCCCATCCCCTCGACTATGCCCTTGTAACTTACAAGTTTTGAAAATTTCAAAAGAGTGTGCTCAAAATAGTCCTCCCATAACATATTGTTTGTATGTTCTTATTAAGTAGGTACACACAGTAAATATTTTTCTAGCTAAGGATGCCATAAACTTTGAAAAAATTTTTAATCACTGCTCTAAACTTATCAAAAAAAGCATGTAGCTATACTTAATAAAATATTAACTTTTGTATACGCTATTAAGAGGTTCTATATCATATAACATAAGAATTGTGTATTATTTTTATTTCTATACAGAGTATGTCAATCATTATGAAAATATAAACATTTTACATATTCCAAAGAAACTTTATTATTGATTTGCTTTTTTAGTTGATTTATACTAATTTCCCATTATGATCAATATAATCAAGAATATTTTGTTCCGATGGTATTCGAATGGTGTATTATTATATACTAATGTCTTGGAATTCTAGGTACCATATCCTAATTTTAGAACTAAGAAAACTAATTGATAGTTCTGCAATGTGCTCTTTCCTACCTAACAATGGTTCTTTCCCACGTGGATCAACTGCAGATTTCACAGCATAGAAGACATCTCTTATGGCAGTATCCTTGCTGCCACATGTATCAAACACTTTAATATCTGAAACATATAAAACAAATGTATTTATATTCAGCATCTAATACAGGGATTCTTAAACTTTTTCACTCCAGGGCATACTTAGTCCAAGACGTAATTTTCACGGCACACTTGTGTTAAGGCCATAATATATTACATTTTATATTAAATTTAGATAGTAATTAAAATGATGAGTATCGAGATGCAGTTGATAATAAGTGCATTGTTCTAATGGTGCCCTCATCTACTTGCAGAACAAATTACTTGTTTAATTTAATTTTTTCAACAACATTTTAACTGAGGTTTTCATATATTTCATAAATACGTCGGGCTATATTATTATTCAATAAATACACGTTTAAATTTGCTCATTATATTATTTTACAAGGATGGTTTCAATAATGACCTGACAAGCTGGCTTAATCACATTTTCCTCAAATATGTGGTTTCGTGTTTTTGTGATCAATTCAGCAACTTTGAATGACGCCTCAGGTGCAGGGTTTGAAATTTTAACAATTTTTTTCATTTTATTTGTGCTTTGTGTTGGGATGGTGGTTTTTTGGGACTCATTGGAATGTTTGGTGGTTGGATGACGCTTCATTTGGCTCAAAACCATTGTTTCATTTCTCAGGCATTCTCCACAAAAGATACAGATAGAAACTGGTCGGTCACAATCTTCTTTTCAAGTGAAACCTAAAATTATCTATCGCTATAACACTTTGGGGGGCTTAAAACTGGAAGTAGAATTATTACGAGATGTTTAGTTGGGAACCACTGATCTAATATGTAAACTCAATTTACTCTGTAAAGTAGCAGTCTTACCTTGACATACTTCACTATGATCATATATTATAAGATTTGTCATAGTGAAACCATGCAAGGTAAGATAAATACATTTCATGGGAAATGAAGGGTACAATATTCAATATATTAGGAGCGGTAGCATAAAGCAAACTACTGAGCCAACGGGTGGTGTAGTTTTCAATTATTTCTTTATATAGTCCATGAATTACACAAGTCCGTCATAGAATCTTAAATCAAATATAAGGGAAGAATTACCGGGAGCATGGACATAACATAGATAGTTCAGTGGTAAAGCATTGGCATGCTAGGCCAGGGTTTCCCGTTTCAATTTGCGTGTCACTTGTCATTTTTAAACTAATTGAAATACTTTCAAAATACACCACATTAACAGTAATTATTTTGTATGGCAGTCCTCACAAATTCTTTCTCAAAAACAATCATATATTATTGGCCCAACATTTAGATTATCTTTGATTACCCTGTTAAAAAAAGGCTATTGTTGCTGTTCTGAGCCTATACTCTAGGGGGCATTTTGATTCTATAATAATCTGGTGGATCTGGAATTATTAATAGTGTTTTATTTATAACATATCATAAACCACTAGAGTTTTTCTTCTTTCCAAGGTCTTAGCCCTGTTGAAAGGTTGGTAATGAGATATGCTATTGACTCTTGGTTTATTGATTAGACAAAATTAATATCTCGACACTACTCTATCGTTGTGTAGCACGTGACCTCTGGTTTTCATGGATATAATAGTATCGGACGGACTGGCTGCAAACGGGCCTACCCATCGAAGAGCCATGTCGAGATGCTTTTTCACAGTTTTCCATATAGAGGACGAATGGTATAGCACGGGTGTTACATGGTTTTAGCATCTTCATAAAGACTGAATATATTTGCAAATCATCCTTTTGGTTAATACTGGTATGCCGTGTTTTAAAGACCAACCGCAAACATTATGAATTTTCTAGTCATTTCATTTTTAAAGAGGCTCCAGTAATATGGACACATAGTATCATTTTGTTTAATAATATGAGCCCACCTACTATGAAATTCAACTTTAGAAGAGAAATAAACTAGAGAAAGGAGGATGAGAATACGTTGGCGTATTACAAAAGGATACTTTTAAATCTAAAAATTATTTCATTCAATAAATTGGAAGAGTATTTTTGGGGTAATGGGATTGATTGTGGATCAACTATATCAAAGGTGATGGAAAACTTGATAGATGAGAATAGTGACATCAAGATTGGTAGGGAAGGATATTTGCTATCCAATGTAGCTCAGAACAGTATGGGGGATAAAGGTAGTAGTATGACTGTTAGTTAAGGTTGATTGGAGAAGGCGGGTCATAACCAAAGTAAACGGCCAAAATTAATTTTTAGGAAACTGGTGAAAAGTTTGGAGTGCTACAATGAAGGTTGTGCAGGTCTGTCGTGGATGTGATAAACAGGGGTTTTGGCCTAAGGATTATCAAGAGACAAAGTAATTAAATTTATTTATTTCGGCCCTGCTTAATAAAGAAGATTTAGGGTGTATAACAAAAATGATTCTAGGGATGTGCGACAACAGAGTAGGTATGTAGCCTGTGAAACTTGATTTAAATAAAAGCAAATAAATAAGGACTATATATAAGTCAGTAAGCAGAGCCATACTAAAGTATACTGTGGATCTTGGCAACAACTATTCATTTTAATTACAGTCGCAGCGTTACATGAAAGGAAAACAGTGATAAAGACATAAATAATTACATGGAAGAGGGAGGCAAATGACCCCATTATTAGGAGCTGTAAATAAAGAGGGAGGCCAATAACCACATTTTGAGAAAATCCGTGGAAAAAGTGAGAACAATTACAACATTATAAGAAACTACGCGTAAAGAAGAAGGCTTATTACCACATTATGATAAATTACGTAGGAAGAGGTAGGACAATGAACCTATTTGAATAATTACGTGGAACGAGAGAAGTCAGCTACAGCATAGGATAAGTGATTTTAACAGCATTATGGAACATGTGGGTGGTCATTGCAAGTATGTGTCATTATTTGAGAACGGGTGGAGGGGGTGGGGGGTGAGTAGAGTTCTTTGAAAATAGAGAAAAGCTCAATATGCTTTTATAATTTTACTTTCTCCCTTCCAATGCCTGATTCCTTCTTTCAAAGTAAATTTTAGGCTGCAGCAACTGCTTTTGAGTTGAAAACCTTGTTTAAGGTAAATTACAAGTGTCATATAAATCTTTAGTTGTGAGTAGAGCAAGTCACCTATGTGCACTCCTTGGCTTCTGGATTGGTTATTTATTACTTCGGAGGCCCATTTGGCAGCCAACACGTGCTGCGCTGCCCGAGTGCTGAGGAAGCCACAAGAATTCTTCTCCGTGTGCTTGAGTGTTCGGCCTTGTGGCATGGGAGTGTGTAGATCCACTAATAAGCCTACAACAAAAAATAAACATTTCTAATTACATTAAAAATAACGATAGTGAACCTAAAACCTATTTGAAGAAGGAGGGAGTGGGGGATAGAATATAACTATCATTGAAGAAAATTTCCTAAATTTTTTTTAGTTTGGAATCTATGGAGAGCTTTAAATGTCTACAACAACATAGTTTTGAATAAGTATCAAGACTGGTCTTAAAAATGTAGTATGTACATTCAACCCATCTTCTGTGTTCTACATTATAGTTGTACTTAACATGTCTAAACCTTGTAATTAAAATCATTTGAGAACTTATTGTGATGTTGAGAAGAATATCCCAATCTTCCTTCCCTCCTGATTGTGCCTCTTTAGTAAATTGACCATAGGTGGAGTTATAGGTACGGGCTAAAGTATCGTGGCGTAGATTACTTATAAATGGAATATAATAATTAAAAATTTATTTATTTTATGAAATAAGTTTAAGTTAAATGTGACTTCATTTTGGCACATCTAACTGAACCGACAAAACCTGCTTAGGGTGCACTTTACAAAGGTCACGCATACCAGTTGTGTGTCATACTCTCGATGATGTTAAAATGTCAAACATATATATTTTACACGTATACAAACACACAGACACTCAATGGTGTAAGTCTATCACACGGCAAACTTTAAAACCTTTTCATTCTAAATATTTTTATATATAAGATTATGTGTACATATAGACACTCCTTTTATCCTGAAAGGTAGCAGTCTTATCTTGACAAATTACGCTATAGATCTATAAGCTATACTGTGATTGTAAAATCTAACCGCCAGAGAAAAAGTGTCACAACTCTAAAATCAACCAATGCATAATGACCTTAGAGCCAATCGCATCTGGCCCTGCACCTTGACGCCCCCATACCTATTAACTCAAACCCACTGGTAAATACCTCTCATCCAAATCACCCATTCTATATCCTTCTTCCTCCACCTACCCTCAAGGCAAATGCCAGTGAAATTAACACAGACAATACAACGGGTAACCCAAACTATTGATCAGAGGGATCCCGGCACACCAACTGAATCTATGAATAAAAATTCCCATCTGATATCCTGACGCACGACTCTTGCCAACCCATCATCATCATACAGCCCTCCAAAACAGCCGCCTACTTGTAAACCTTCATTACGCCTCTGCCAACCCTTCTTTAACAATCCACTCCATACTATCACCTCCCACTGCCACCGCATCTTTTTGCATATGCAGCTGTCTTTCTCACCACACCTTGCAACAAATGTAGAGAAGGATAGTGACATATTATAATGATGACTTCACTTAAGTTTACAATTTGATAGCAAATCGCTTTACAACCCTTTCAAACCCTTTATCCTTCTACTCCGGGTTATTTGCGCTCAAGTTATCGCACTCTCAATTAATTGGAACGTTACTGAGCTAAGGGGTTATCCTACTTCATTGGGGTGACCTATCCTATCCAAATGGGCTGATCTATCCTTCCGTTCCAGGATTAAATATTAATGAGCTCCACCCAGCGTAGGGATAGACTTGAATCCAAAGTCTTAACCTCAACTCACGATGGTTGAAGATCGACTTTATCCTTCAGACCCAGCCAGTTTCATGAGAATTGAGGATATACTTGTATACTTTAACCCTCAGCCTATCTATATATGGTTTGATAGGTTATTGTATATGATAAGTATGTCTAACATGTCTTAGGCCTTATATGAATGGTTAGATGGATAGATGGATGGATGGATGGATGGATGGATGGATGGATGGATAGATATATAGATAGATATAAGTACTATGGTTTGTATTCTATGCATTATGGTATGTATTATATTGTAAATATGGTATATATTGCATACACGGTATATATTTGATTGATGTATTGTTCTGTGTTCTCATCTGTATTGTATACGTGTATGTATTGTACAGGGTGGGGCCAAAACAATTAGACGATTAGTAGCTTGAAAATTAACACTTTCATTGAAACGTAAATATTCACTAGCTAAATAAAGGCAAACTACATGATATGTGCTTTCCCTTTTTGAAGATAATGTCATTACAGTGAGATCCACCGGAGGTCAGGCAAACCTCAGCATTTTGTCTATCACTTTCATCAGCATAGATCGTCTCAATGTTTCCACCCTACCATGGGGAAAGTTGCCCATATTGGACCAGTATCACAATTAAATTTAGTTGACACCAAGTTTTATGACCGATTTTTACCAATTTTTTTTACTTGGTTTTCTGTGTAATTGAATGACACATATGCGATTACTTAATGTTAAAATCTAGCAAAAAAATTTGTTTGGACGAATAAAACTCAAGTTGTGCAATCGATCCAATATAGGAAAGTGGTTTCTTAATTTGGACCCTTGAGTTTCCTAAATTGGACCAATGGATTGGAAGATAAAAACTCAGGATTTTCCATGAAATTTCAATAAGATATTAAAAATACAAAATTATAAAACACAATTAAGTAAAATAGAAGTTGAAAGAGTTCAGAAATTACAATAATACCAGTTGAAAAAAACATTAAAGAAAATTTTAGCGATCATCCACATTAAATTCTACCCAAATGAAATGTAGAATTGTTGACGCTTTGTTTGACCGTGTTTATGAGGGTTTAGTAATTTCATGTAGTTGCCATAATCTTCCACTACTGAAACATCAGGAACTATTGGAAAAATGAAGGCGTGCTCAATTTATTTGACTTTCTCATTAAAGAAATTTCTATGGTGCTGGGATTGTTTTTATTCTGAGCAACCTGACCAACGTAATGTCCATCTTTTCTTTTCTACTCTTTTAAACAAAGTAGAAAATAGTCGTTTACTTTCATCTCATTATGATCAAAATACTGAAAATCATCCGTGTCAACAAAATCATCACCACCTGAAGAAGAACCACTTGGTACGAAATCTTAAAAACTGTCATCGCTATCTAATTTTTTCTTTTCTTTTTATTCTTGGATATCACTGCAGAACTCTTAGAGGCAAATAAAGCTCTTCGCAATTTTGCCATCAACTTGTCATTTGATTTTGATTTTTGTTTCTCCTAACTCTCTTTGTAAGGAGTGCTTGTAATGACTTGGGCATTCTGTTGTTTTCTTTGGTTGTTGGAACCAGTTGCTGCTTGAGGTACTGGAGAGAACTTACTCAGAGATTCAGAGTAACTTCATAATAGTGGAGTAGGTATGTCAGTGACATCAGGTGCTTGCCTCAAAGCATCTGAAGGAGCAAAATTGTGATCTTGGAATGCATGACGATTGGCAGGACAGATACCAGCGGCTTTAAAGGCATTTTCGGTGGTCCCCACTGTGGCTGCTCTACCATATGCTTCCGCAAGTAAGGCAACAACGTCATATTGAGCGATTGGTTTCCCCATGCTTTACCGTGAAAATGTTTCTTGTGCCTGTATGTAGTACAATCCAAGGGAATGAAAAAAGGCAACGCTAAGAGGTTACAAGTGGTGCGTTGTATGACTTAGCAACTCGAGAATAATAATGCCACCATTCCACGCAAATACAAATTTCTCTAGGTTCTTGCTAAGGTTGCGTGTCCATCCAGAAGGAGCTGTACAGGGTCTTCTCTTGAACAAAATACATTCTTCTTGAAGCGGTGGAGCCACTGTATGAAGAGGTCGGAAGTTATATACCTAGTATCTGAAAGCAATATTTCACTTCCTGCTGGGGCTCCTCTTTCTAACTCTGGTGCGTATCGCTTTCTTTTGAAAATGAACATGGGCGGGATGTATGAGCCGACTGCACTCATACAACATACAAAAGTTGCGTTCACCCCTATCTCCCCGCTACTTGCCGCCCCAACCCGACGTTTTCCTTTATCTCTTGTGGCTTAGTTTGGACGGTCATGAAACCACTTTAATCTACTTTGTTGATTATTGTACCACTCAGTTTATGTTAACCTGCTAGCTCTTCTAAGTGGTTTAAATATTATCCTACTCTTTCTTTACTGAAACCCTTAATCCTTGCAGGTGATGTCGCTTCCGGCTGTCTCAGCGATAGTTTTGTGTTCCTCTTCATGAAATTATAAAACCACTTCTTTCCTGCCGTGCCTTTTTCCTCGTTAAAACAATCTCCAAGTCCATGTATTTTAGTGAATTCAAAAGCGAGCTTTTTTTTTTACATCTCTTACTGTTAGTCCAAACATTCTTTCTTTGAACTTGAGAATATGTGCCGCCAGTTCTGCCTCCATTTCCTTAGTGAAGACAGGCGGTCGACCGAAGGATTTAACATTGACAGGTCCTTTATTTTGCACACTAATGTGTCGCTTCAATATCTCTTTTGGAACACCATATCTTCTTGCTGCTTCATTCAGCCCAACGCTTGTTGAACGAACCACTTTCACAGCCAAAGCTAGATCTGCTTCACTCCACTGTCCGTATTTGCTTGTTTTTTTTTTTACATTTTCCTGAAACAAGTTTAGACGAAAAAAAGATTAGGGACTACTTTGTGTTCATGGTTTCCTAAATAGGGCTGGTCCAACTTAGGCAGCCGTGATGGTCCAATTTAGGATTTGCCATTTTGCAAACACTATACAACCATCACTGAACTTTTAATATAATTTTAAACAACTCATGACTAAAAATACAGACAAACAATCCAACAATATAAGAAACGTATTAAAATAGATCTTACCCGTGTTATATGTGCACAATTTCGTATTCAACAGTTATGAGACATTACATCAGAAGATGAAGATGCTAGCAATCCATCCTCACAGGCTTTGTAGGTGCAACTGGCGAAGGTGCATTTGTCAGCTTAGGGCCATGTCTTTAGTACTATAATTTGACACCAGACTGGCAGCACTTTCATACTTCCTTGTATATAATAAAGAGGTGGTCCACATTAGGAGCCGGTCCAATATAGGCAACCTTCCCCCTATATATGTATCACATGCATAAATGTATGTCTTAATTTATATGTATGGTTTGTTATTTTATGTTGTGAATTGTATATATAATATTATATGAATTGTATTTACTTTTTATATTGTAGCTATTATTTATGTATTGAGTATATATTTTATGTATGATTCAATGTAATGAATGAATGTTATGATTGTTTAATGTTTTTATGGATAAGTGTATGAGGGATGCTTGTGAGGACGCGATTGGTATACAATTGGACAATGTGAATGTAAGAGTGCTGTTATATGCAGATTATGCCGTATGAATGGCTGAGAAGGAAAGTGACTTGCAGAAGGCATTAAATTGTTTGATTGTGGGTACAGATAGAATGGATTTTTTTTATAAATATCTCCAAAACTAAGTCAGTGGTTTTTGATAAGGATGGATCAGGAATTTATTGTAAATTTAATATAAATGGAAAACTGTTAGAACAAGTGAATGATTTTGTGTATCTGAGCAAAATTTTCTGTAAAAATGGAAGGATAGGTGGTGAAATCGACAGAATGGTTAATGCATCTTGGTGAGTAGTTGGATGTATGTGAACTATTGCAAAGAGTGGTGTAGTATACCGGCAAATATAGCAGTATACAAAAGTATGTTAATGCCAACGTTGATCTACGGATGTGAGGCGTGGGTTTGTAAGAAGAAACACAAGAGCATGGTGAATGCGGTTGGAATTAAATATCTAATAAATGTATGTGGAAAAACTCGTATGAACAGAGACAGTAATGAATGAGTGCTGAAGGAGTGTGGTTTGAAATGGAATAAAATAAGTCAATCTGAAAGAAGTATCTTACGGTGGTTAAGGAATAATGAGTGTATGATAATGGATCGAGTGACGAAACAAATATATGAAGGTAAAGTTTATCAGTGTGGATCAAACGGAAGGAGTAGGCCATGTGAGACGTGGCTAAATTTTGTAAAGTATGTGAAAAAGAGAAACATTAAAAGTTGTAAGAATAAAAAAGCATGTATGACTCGGTGTATGGATGTTGGTGAAGCGAAGGAAGTATGTTAAGATAGGGAAGTGTGTAGAAAGTTAGCGAGGCTGGATTAAGTTCGAAGTTGTTTTCTGAGCTATATTCACAGTTTCTTGCCTACCCCGTAAGGGAATGGGGTGATTAGGTATGTATGAATGGAGGTTATATATGCCTTGTATAGATCTGATGGACTAGGTATGATGATTTGTATGCTATGTGTTTATGATGTTTGTATTATATGTTTATTTTAATTGTATTCTTGTCTGTGTTGTATACAAGTATGTATTATGATGTGGATTATATTGTATTTTGGCTTGAAGTTTATGTATTGAATTATATGTATTTGATATATTGTATTTGTGTATAAATTGTATCCATGTATGCATGTGTTGTATTTAATGCAATCTATGTATTAATGCATGTAGGCTTTGTGAGGTTAATGTATGGTATGCCCTTTATAGATTGTATTTAAGAATGTAGGCATTGTAATTTATTTATGTTTTGTATTCTATTTACTATAAGTTTGTATTGAATAAATGTTATGTATGTTTGTATGCCTTGTTTGATGGCTATAAGTAGATGGTTTGTGAGTTATGTATGTTATGCATGTATGTATGTATGTATGTATGTATGTATGTATGTATGTATGTATGCATGTATGTATGTATGTATGCATGTATGCGTGTATGCATGTATGCGTGTATGCATGTATGTATGTATGTATGTATGTATGTATGTATGTATGTATGTATGTATGTATGTATGTATGTATGTATGTATGTATGTATGTATGTATGTATGTATGTATGTATGTATGTATGTATGCATGTATGCATGTATGTATTGTAAATATGTATTGTATGTGTAAATGTACGAAATGTTTTTGGTGTTAATGTGTTTATTTATAAATGGTATATGTATTTTGTATTAAATACATGCATGGTATCTGCTTTGTAATTATAGTGTATTTAATAATTTAAGCATTGTCATCTATGCATTGTATGTGTTGTATGGCATTTATTTTAAGAATATATTTAATATGTGTTAGGTATGTTTGTATGGATAGATGGATGGATGGATGGATGGATGGATGGATGGGTGGATGGATGGGTGGATGGTTAGAAGTATGATGGTTTGTATGATATGTATAATTATGTAAGATGGTATGTTTGCATTACATTGTATTAATGCTCTGTATTATATGTAATGCATTTTATGTATTTGATAACTATATTGTATGTGTTTATTAAATTCTCGTCTATCTTGTATGCGGTTGTGTATGATATATATGCGTTGCATTTATTACTGTTTGTATGGTTTCGGATGGTATTGTATATAATATACATAATATGTAGATGTTGTCGGGGGATGAGGGATGGTTCACCTTAAAGTTGGATAATAGGTGGGCACTGGGTGAGAAAAAAGGGCGACAAAGGGTTAGTAAGGGTTGATAGGGGGTTGGCGAAGGGAATTTATCAGTAAGGTTCAAGATGTTGTTAAACAGGCTTCTGGAAGTTTTCAAAAACGGGTTTGGTTGGGAACACCTGTGAGCTGTAGGTTAGGACGCAGAGGTTTGTTGAAGTGCATAAGTATATGTCTGGAGAAAGATAAAATAACTTTAACTCTTGGGCTGATTAGTGAGAATATGTGGGTGAGAAGGTTGATCTACCGTTATGGGTTCTGGGTGTGGTGTGATGATTAACGCGGTTTCATCTCTTACTCCCTAGGAGGGTCTTATTCCAGTATTCTCAAGGATGAGGGATTCATCAGCAGAGATAAGAAGTGAAACGTATTTTGAGGATGAGATTTGTAAGAGGTTATGGACTTGAAGGCTAGGACAAT
Source organism: Timema shepardi (assembly GCA_902151425.1). Lineage (NCBI taxonomy): Eukaryota > Metazoa > Arthropoda > Insecta > Phasmatodea > Timematidae > Timema > Timema shepardi. The sequence continues at coordinate 23,561 of CABFVX010001607.1, read as the reverse complement.
GGTAAAACATATATTTGGGTGGTGAATGGGTAGGGTAGAGGACTGTAGAGAAGTCGGTTATAAAACAGAAGTTGCTATGTATGCAAACTAATTTCTATCGGGATACGAACCTATACTGTCATGCTAATTCCAAAGTTCCCTTTTGTGGGTGTATCAAGCCTTAACGCTAAGAATATGTTAAGGTTGGTTTAGGGTGCGTAGCAAGTCATAATTAATGTAATGTATGTGTCATATAAAGACTATAAATAGATTAAATTGTGTATTGATAAATGTATAATGATTAATACCATATCATGCATGGTCGGGCCTTTGTATTTTGACTCTGATAAGTGTCAGATAATTAAATGTTAACAAGCTGGAAGTTGACAAGAGGAGTTGATTTTCAATTTTTGACAAGTTGGTAACCTATCTTCATACCGTGTAGGCATCTGAAATAAGATTGAGAGATGCATAGGTGCCTGTCTGAACCAGTTCCAAGGCGTGGTGGTGAGGGTTCTTCACAAGGTGTGGTGGTGGTTATAAGGTGTATCCATTATCTTCAAGGTTGAAAAGTATGTAGTATCAGAGATTAAAGATGAACCTTGCAGGTGGTTATGACGTCAGGTGATTTAACAGCCCAAAAAGATGGGATATTAAGGGTTAGAAAGTACACGTAAGGATGAATGGAGTTTGTTTGAAAGAGCAGATGTTGCTTGTATTCTAATTCTTTAATAAATAAAAGTAAAATTCTCCGTTAAGATATACATGTTTAGAACGTACTCATAAGGGTTTCTATTTAATCAAGAGATATATCTTAATCTTCTTAATCCATTCTTTAACTGTATTTAATGTAACCATAAGGAATAATAGGATCGTGTGTCTGAGATTAGTGATTATTCGTCTTAAAGAGGGAAAGGCAGTGGAGTGGGTATGAGGAGGTGAAGACTGTGGATAGGAGGAATTGAGGATTGAGGTCACCCATGGTAGCATCCAAGATGAAGGTGGGTCCATAACATATATCAAGGTCAGTCTGTGGGTCTATCCATAAGCCTTTAGCTCGTTGGGAATCAAACCTCGAACCCTTAACTCAGTAACTAACTTACTCTACTTTCACAAATGTAGTGTGATATCTCCATACTTGTCTTAAATTGTTTAAAGGCATTGGAATGTGTGGTGGGAGATGTGGGGAGAATTAAAGTTGCATCTGCAGAAAGATAGGATGGCGGTGGAGGTTGGTTGTATGGTGTGGGGTGATGGAGGATTATGTTGGGGTATTGAGGTTGACAAAGAGGTGGTAGGGCTGGATGATGAGGGGTTGTTAGGAATCTGACATCAGGATGTCAAATAGAGATTATCAGATAAAGGTTCTGGTTAATGTGTCGAGACCCCTGAGATCAGTAGGTTAGGCTACCCACTGTATTTAATAGGTAAAGTGCACCAGCATTTGCCTATAGGGATGGAGGAGGAGAGAGGGTGGGGGCTGGTTAACATGGACCGGGGAGATTTACTTACTGGTTTTAGTTCGAGTTGTTGGGTATGGGGACATCAGGGCAGAGGGCTAGATGCTCATTGGATGTAAGTTCATGGGTTGATGCGTCAATTATTGTTTAGTTTTTGGATAGTTGTATATTTATTTACTTATTTTGATTATATGTGTTCAATCCATTCTTTGCTTGTAAGGTACAGGAGAAAGCTAGATGATCATTGTTTGTAAAGATTAAGAAGAGGATTGGCTAGAGGCTCATTGGCTGAAAGGTGGTGTACTTGAGATTTGCTTTCTGGAGGATTGAAACTCATTGGAAAAAATCATCTCTCTCGTAATACAGGTATTTAAATAATACATTTTTATTTTTATTCGTGTTTCATGGTAAAATTATAAGTTTAAAGATACCAACATAAATAGCCTTACATTTTTAACTGGGTGAATGGGATTAATGGGACTAGATACTTAATTGTTTTATAGTGTAGGAGGAGGCTATATGTAAATTGGCTGCAAGGTGTGAAATAGGGATAGAGTGACAGAGGCACAACGGGTGTAAAGGGTATAAGAGGGCTAAACGATCATTGGCTATAATATCATGAAAGGCTGCGGGGATTGACACTTATTGGTTGTAGGAAAGGGTGAGGCTTGACGCTCATTGACTGTAATTTGTAGGAAGAGACATTGAGGGGAGGGGAGGGCACCCTGGAGAGTGGAGGGGCCTTGGTGGGAAAGAGGCGTCGGGGTGTACCGTGGGTTTTTTTGAGTCACAGTGGCGTTTCCTCGTGAAGTTTTTGGAGAGTTCAAAGCTGGGCCCACCCTTCAATTTCTCTCCTCCTCCACCTTATCGGTATCTTGCTCTCAGCTTTGTCTCTTGGAGTGGAAGCGTCTTAGTCTTACCATGTCCGTGATTGTTTCCTAATCTTTTCTTATAAACATTAGTTGGCATTTGGACTTACAAATGATAACACCATCCACTGGATGATACACACTAGACTTTATTATTCTTAACGGCAGAGGGGCACCGACACATTACATTATACATTCAAACGCACATAATCCTCCAAGGAACACTTCTCGTTAGAATAAGTAGGGCTTGTTCCATCTCCGACCAAGTACCGTGATCTCTACTGCCCCACTCAGAACGATTCACCAACTTTTGTATAGTAGATTGCGCAATAAATTGCTTTCGGCCTAAGCCGTCCAAGCCGGAGTTTTGGCGATCCCGTGACGAGGTTACGCACTTTACGCATCGTGATCGTATATTTACTTTTGGTCAACACACATATCGCACCTGGTCTACGTTAGTAAAACAACCTAGTTAGTAAAACGGCCTCCTTTTATAGCTCCGATTAGACTAGCCCGGTCAACCGTTTCTCAGCACAACGTTAGAGCTAGTCTCCATACAACCATCTCTTACCATGACTCTTGAAAACAATTCCCTTTCTCTATTATGCTAAAAAAACTCTGCCCACCAGGTCACGTGATCGAGACCTGCGCACCTAATAGATTCTTCTCTAATCTGATCTCTATTACTAACTCACTTATACGTGACCTGAAATTATGTAATAATAGTCATGAGGCGATAGATCGTAACAGGGGAGATAAGTTTTTGTCTGATATTTGCCCGGGGGTGGGTAAGAGAAGGGTGGGGATGGGTGGATATAAGTTTATTGTCTGCTATCTACCACAAAAATGTGGTCCAAAAGTAACCTTTCTACTAACTAACGCTCCACACGAAATCCAATAGTTTTTCAATGAAAATAAACGGTTACAAGAATACATTTATCTTACCTAGATATATATCTAATATAGTAATAACAGAAAGGATAAAATCCTTGTGGATCATTTTAGTGATCGAAGTATTTCTTATAGCAAGGGGGGATTAAGACCACAGATTTAAATTGTTTAAAAAACAGGTTTTGTTCAAACGAGAACATTTCAGTTTTTGCATAGGCGAATCGTTTAGTTTGACGCATTGGACTGGCTGAGAGGTAATTTTAATCTAAATGTAAAGCGCCACAGTAAACACAATCAAAATAATGTGTATTTATGTACTAATATTGAAAAAAAATATTTTTTTAATATTATATGTATATTATTCAGAGTGCAGCTTTTGAGTTAGACAATCTTGGAGGGGGGGAATAACATTCTAGCATGTAACTGAAAAGGTTAAGAACCACTGTCTTATAGGAATGGCAGTTTTGAAAATGTATAGCACGAGGATATTTATTTTTAAAAAGGTGGTGCACTTAAGAGATTTGTTTTTAGGAGGATTACAACTCATTGAAAAAAAAAGCATATCTCTCGTAATACCGGTATCCAAATAATAAAATTTTACTTTTATATATGTTTCACGGCAAAAATAAAAATTTAAAGTTACCAACATATATAGCCTTACATTTTTAACTGGGTGAATTAAAACATATGCCTTGTGAAAATGTAAAGTCATCTCATTTTCAATGTTTGCCACAGTTGTGTGTCCAAGGTGAAGTGTATTGGTAACAAGATCTAGTATTTTAAACAACCGCAATTATTCGTTGCTAGTATGTAAATATAAGTTAATGATACATTTTATTTGTGGTTTTAAAGAATCAGAGCTGCAATTCCCATGAGAAATGAAACAGTGTGAAGATATTTACTTTCGCCGAGGCGGCGCCCTTAATATTTCATGAGTTTGTTACACAGGGCGAGGAAGCCACACTTAATTTATTTATTCGACAAGTCTTACCTATTACTACTTTGTTCATGTTGGCTGATGTCAAGGGATGGAGAGCGGTCAAAGCTACTATAAGCCACACAGGGGCAAACCATTCCATAGTTTCTTCCACTGAAACACAAACATAACCAAACAGTCTAGCAGCTCAAGTAGAATTATAAATTAAATCGCTCACGCGATCACTTTCTATTTGAAAATCTAGAGAGGTTTTTAGAATATATGAAAGATGAAGATAGTCATAGATGTATGATTCAAACAATAAAGTAATTCAGATGATTTAGAATAATATTAACTTAGATGTCATTTAGATTAGTACTTTGCTGCCATTTTGCATAAATAAATACTACCTTTCGAGAGTAACGATATATTTTTTAACAAAATAATTATTTTATTTACTTTCTCATAGATAAAGTAGTATAACCATGTGCATTTTGAACATCAAGATAATTATATTAATGTTGATGTTTCAAGATTTTTTTTTTTTTTTTT